>CAHIKZ030005372.1:225000-240000 GCA_903632075.3 Acanthosepion pharaonis
TTTAATAAATAGTAATTAATAATTGGTGTTATTATCATGGGATGTGCACATCTCAAAAGGATTACTTGGAATCCAGATTTCTGATTTTGCAGTAATATATATATATATATATATTATACAGGGATCCTAAATTTTTTAAAAATACACATATTATTTACACTATTTATATGCAAACTGTTGTCCTTATATTTATCATGTTTTGGTTGGCATGTCTTTCATCCTTCATCAGGTGTATGTTGATTTTTACAGGAAATTCTGAACTGAACCTCCTTATTTAATCTATGGGGGTAGACTGTTTTTGTTTCACTGCCCATGTTTATTTTTTCTAGTTTTTTTTTTTTTTTTTACAACTGCTCAGTTATTGCTCATCCTGTTTCAGCAGAGTCCAAGTACACACTGCCTGGCCCAGGGATTGAAGTCGCTATTACTATGTCGCCAAACTCATGAACTGATGCTTTAATCCACTTGACTATTCTCTGTGGCAAACTTGGAGACTTAAACCTAACCTTCCTGCTTAGAAACTCACTTTTGCAAAGTTTAATTTGATATTAATAATTTATTAAAAATAGTTGAAAATTGAGGCTCAGTGGAGTAATGGATAGTGGCTCAGATTGAGGAATTGGAGAGCTGAGTTCGAATTCCAGTTGAATCCATTACATTCACTTACATGCTAATACCTCTGGCAAAGGTATGAATCCTCATCTCCCCCCAGCTAGGACAGACAGAGTTCTGGTCTACCACAGAAAAAAAGGCAACCTACTGTGGGAAAAAAATCTGCCTCATCATATTGAAAGCATGTGTCATGCATGGCACTTAACTGACAGTTTAAAATATTTTTTAATAAATTGTAGAAATGCCTTACTTAATTTTTTAATTCTTGATTCAAAAGATTTTTTTTTTGTTTCTGCAGTGGGGAGAATGGATGAAAGAAAAGCGTCAAAAAGCTTCAGAAAATTCTTATCGTGATGCCAACAATGCACCAGCTCTACTGTTGAAGCATGAAGCATTTGAAGCAGAAGTGAAGGCCAACACTGATAGACTGAATGCTCTAAATGAGGTAACCTTTAGCCCACTAAATTCTTTCTAGAATTGTTTCCCCCCACCATTTATTTTTTTTTTTTTTTTTTTTTTGAGGGTGCAAAAACATGAGCACCTACTGTTTTAAAATTATTATAACTTTCTTTGTACTGTGTGTATAGATTTTATTTTTTGTATACTAATAAAAGAATGAATAATATTTTGATGTAATGCATTACATTTTGTATGTATGTTTTCATGTTGAAAACAAAAAAATTGAAACACAAAATAAAAAAAAAAATACATTAACACTTGAACTCTTATTACTCCTTGTGGAGTTCTGGGGTGTAAAAAGAATCAAATGTGTCATCTTTCCTTGTGTTTAGATACAAGACCCCATCATTTTTTTACCTTTCTTTCACCTGACTAGCATATTTGTCTTGTTGACAAAAAGTTATTTTGTCATTTATAAATAGCCTTTCTGAAGGTGAATTATTTTGTCTATCAGGTACATTGATGGTCACCAGTAGCTTCCATGAAATTAGTCAGCTATGGGTGATACTAACTGCTAGTGATAATCATCGCTTTCCTCCATGTCACTAGCATGGTTATCGTCTTCGACTACTTCACCATCGGTTTAATCAAAGCTCTCATGTAGTGGAGAATAATTCAAAGTGGCATTATAAAACGGAAATTTAGCCTCTTTCTAAAGCAGTAGTAGGTGATTTCCAGCTTAAAATACCGGAAATAACAGTTGACATGTGTTTATTTATAGCAACTGTCTCAAAGTAACAGAATGCACCCTACAGCTGCAAAGGGAGAGAATTCTATGGTGACAATTTTCACCTCCAGTATGGTAAAAGTTAATTTGGGACAGCAAAACTATATTTCTGATGATACTTATCTCATACTAAAATATTGCTTGTATTTTGAAAATAGATGTTTCAGAATGGTATTCATGATACAAAATTTTTATTGCTGATTAAATATGGAATTATTTACTTTAAGATGATAAAAATGAATCTTCAAATTTGTTTTGCATTGGAAAATCACATGGGTTAAAAACTTTTCATTACAAGTTTACTGCAAATTGTATCAAGTAGTATACTTCTGTTGTGTGTTCTCTGGATTTTAAAGGTCTTTTGGCAATTTCTCAGTCAGGACCCCAATGCTGCATTAGAGTTAATGAAACACTATTTTCTTCAGGTTTTTTGTTTTATTTCATGCAGGGAAATAGTAGTAGACTTAGAGGGAGATTGAACAGATGTCAGTATGTTGGCAAATTACCTATCTTTTTCTCTATTGCTGTTAAAATACTATTGATTAGAAAGCTAAGAATTACTAACCTTTTCATATGAAATGAAACATTTTTTTCAATGTCTTTTCTGTAGCTTGACTTTTTTTTTATAAATTCTTTGATGTAAATTTATGAGGATTATTTCTCTGAATCTATTTCTATGTATTATTTATTCTGCATTCTTCATAGGAAGGAAAGTCACTTATTGCTGAACGACATCCAGAGTCAGATAAGGTGAAAAAAATCCTGGCTGATACAAATAATGAATGGAATACTCTTTTGGTCAGTTCCGAAGGCAAGACAGGAAAATTGAAACAAGCTGTGCAAGTAAAGAACATGGATAAAACAATTGAAGATTCTTTGGTAATTTCTTTTCACATATAATGCATGCACACACACACACACACACACACACACTGGCAACATGGTTGAGTGGTTAGAACATTTGCTTTCTAACCATGAGACCCTTCTTCAAATGTCATTATAGTTGATTTTTCAGGAAGTTAATTTCTTGATGTTATCAACCTTAGGAGGCAATCCTAGCATGTGGCACCTTTGGAAAGTGATGAGAAACATAACACAGGTTGAGCCAAACCATTTGAGTTAAATTGAGTTGATAGAACTATTTGTTAATGTTTGTGCTATCACAAGTCATTGTGACCAAGGATTTGAGCATACTGGTATTGTTTAGACTGTTGATGATGCCAGATAACGGGCTCTCTCCCAGAAACTGTAACTAAGGTCTACTCAGTATAGTTGCAGTATAAACTGCAGTTGATGGTTGAGTTGCTTCGGAAAAAAATTTAATTGAGCATCAATTTTTTTTTTTTTTTTCCATTATCTTTTCTGTATTGATATGGCTTTTTAAAATTGTTGAATGGCTTTTGAAAGATGGAATTTTATGATATTGGAAGAAGGTGAACATTAAACTTTATTCTTTCTCACTGTTATATAAGAATAAAGTGTCGCTGCCGACACTGGAGTTTGAACACAGATCACCAGAGAGCAAACAAAGGTGATCTCATTTTGAATAAGTAGATCATGTGATGGTAAAGGAAATGTATATATGGGAATTAGCATGGCATCTAAGTGATCACTATATGGATTACTATTCGGATCACTATTCAATGGTTACTTTCGAGTGAGTATGATCAAGCAAGTACTATTAGTGCAAGTGTTAGTTGAAGGTATCTGACACCAGTATTGGTGTTACTATAGTTGGATCTACAATTACAAAGTCTCTACTACAACAAGCATTATGACAGTGACAATGAGTATTCGTTGACATTACAAAAGTGGCAATGTTTGTTGGCATCACAAAACTCACGATTTTTATCTTGATTTTCAGACACAAATAAATGACATCAAATTGAAATGCAGCAATCCTGATGTTGGCACTGACCTTCGACATTGCAAAGAACTTATTAAAAAACACCAGGTAAGGATTGTCATCTATTTTTCTTGAAGTTTTTTGTTTTGTTTCTTAATATTTAATAAGAGTTGCATCATTTGTATTGTTTAGAAAGCCTTACAATAAGAGTTTTAGGTATCAATTATGGTATAATGATTAACTGGGTTTGGCTATGAATTGGATCCATATATTGTCTATTTTGATTTTGTGCCAATTGAAACTGTTCAAGAAATAGTCAACATTTTTTAATTTTTTAACATAATTGTTATTTAATTCCAAGCCATAATGAACTTAAACCATCCATACCTATGGGCATCAGGAAATGATTTTAAGTGTGTTTTTTTTGTTTTGGTTTTGTTTTTTACATATATTAATAGCTTTTCAATCCAACTTTATCATAATAAGAGATATTCTTTTTCTAATACACACACACACACACACACACACATATAATATATATATATATATATATATATATATATATATATATATATATTAAAAACACACTCTCTTGGGGAAAAGTATGAATCTATCTCTTCTCCCACTAGCTATAGCAGAACAGGCTGGGTCCTATAACCTTGGGTGTCAACTGGTCTATGATTAGGACAACTCTGATCTCAAAACCCGTGGGAGGTCATTTGGGTATGTTGTGGCACAGTGTGCACTAGTTCTCTGTATTTGGCTCTTCCAGGTGGGTTCTGCACAAGCTGTCACCACTATAATCAAATACGCATGTATAGTCTTGCTGTTCAGCTCCGAGTTGCTGTACCCTCAAATGACAGTATATACATATGAGAGATAGTTATGTATTTAGTCAACAATCCCTCTCCAATATACATTTCTATAAAAAATGACTAACAAGGTACTTCTAAGTTTTTATTGTATGTGAAAAAACTTTTTTTTCACTTTTGTGTCCAGAAATTGCCCAAATGATCATTCCAAGCACTTTTGGCAAATCTGTTAGCCATTTTCAAGGATTTTGGTTGCACTATAATAAATGGTGTGTGCAATAAAATATAAAAGACTTAAAAGTACTTTGTGGCTCTGTGTGCTTCACTGAATGCCACTCTTACTTTGGTCTGTCTCCAGCGAGCATGCACTGCACCAATCCTGCATATCCTCATTCTGTTTCAATATTTACCAGAATATCAGTGAAGAACTGTCAAAGATCAGGCTTGACTCCTCTCTGTTCTAGCTCTACTTGTGAAAGTCTAATCACCAGTGTCACTGGTAAACTTAATTAACTTCAACACTCATTAACAAGTATAAAAATAACAACTTTTATTTATGATACTATGATTAAGATTATGAATACATAAACAAAAGGGATTTGTGTGTCTGTCTATTGTCATTGATTAAAACAGAAATTTACATAGAAACAAATCTTCAATATAGCTCATGGCATAATCCTGGTATTGAACTTGAGACTACAAGGTAACTGCAACAGTTAGCAGCAAAAAAAATGACACTCACACAAATTTACCGGAATCCAGGAAATATTCTATAGATATCAACATATGGTATTGGGTTGAAATGTTGTTTGTATTCTACCTGAGGTGACCCTTTAAAATGTTGACAATTATGGCTCTCCACAATTTCCTGTCCTTTGTAGCTCTTAATAAATTCCATCTTTTTGTTATCCTTCCTAAACCTTGTTTTGACATCCATTTACTAAGGTTAGCTAGGTAGGTTATGTGCCATTTTCTCTCTCCCTCTTGCTTTCAATATGCCCAGTTTTCCAAGCCCTCTTTCCTCATGATGCACCCTAGAAATTTCAAATGTCTCTTCCTGATAAGTATAAGTGTCCTTTTTGTTCCATTTTCTCTAAAACATTGTTGCTCACATGTTTAGTTCATGGTATTCTCAATGTCCTCCTGTAAAACCATATTTCTGTTGCCTCAGGTCTCTTCTGTGAGAAGATTGTCCAGTATTCACTGCCATATAGGAGGACTGATATTACATAACAGTTCAGTACACTCTTAACATTTTTGGTTGTTAATAGACACAACCATTCTTTGTAACGTAGCTTGTCAAAAAATGAAAATTGCGATAGTGAGATCCAAACATGGATTGAACTCACAAAAGAAGCATTCCAAAAGCTAAGCAAGATGCTGAGAAATGGAAATATTTTGTTAGAAAATTGTATTGCTGTGTATTATCCATCCTGGAAGTGAATGTTGGACAATCACCCAACGAATGCGGAAAACACTAGAAGCAGCAGAAATATGGTTCTACAGAAGGATACTGAGAATTCCATGGACAGAGTGAGTAAGCAACAAGCCTTAAAATAGCAACAGAAAAAAACACATACTCAGAATCAAAGATGGCTGAAATTCCTTGGACACATAATAAAGAGGGCTTGGAAAACTTAACACTCATAGGGCGTATTTAGGGGAAAGCAGTGAGCCACTTATCTGACGAGTTTGTGAGAACTGATGGTATGGTGGTAACTTAGCAAAGGGAGTAAAACTGCTAAGAAGCACAAGATAGAAAGTTGTGGAGAGCTATAATTGACTATTGTTCTGATAGGACTTTGCATATAAAACATTGGGTTATGTATTCAAGAGGCATGTATCCTGTATACATCTGCATTTGAAAGTATTTCTATTTGATGGTTTTTCTTTGTCTTTTTTTTCTTAGGTTTGACTGACAAAATAGTTTGAATTTTTATTTTTAAAAAAATTGTTTTTTATTTCAGGCTTTAGAGAATGAGTTTAATATGGTTGGAAATAATCTTGATCGAGTGACAGCAGAAAGCAAGAACATAACAAGTGCTGACTGTTATGACAAAGATGGTGTTCTTTTGTCAGTTGAAGATTTCAAAAAAAAGTAAATATTCAGAGCCACTTGACTAACTCGTGACAAATATAAGAAAATAATTTACATATTGTCATGTTACCTAATGAAGCTTTGGTGTCTATAAAAAACTTAAATGTTAAACTTGCTGAAGCAAATTGATTTATTATCTATGGACTGGTTAACTTTATAATACTAAAACTATGAACTTTGCTGGCTTGCTTGTGTGTTTGCCACCACCTCTCTCTCTCTCTCTCTCTCTCTCTCTCTCCCCACCTCTCTCTCTCTCTCTCCCCACCTCTCTCTCTCTCTCTCCCCACCTCTCTCTCTCTCTCCCCACCTCTCTCTCTCTCTCTCCCCACCTCTCTCTCTCTCTCTCCCCACCTCTCTCTCTCTCTCTCCCCACCTCTCTCTCTCTCTCTCCCCCTCTCTCTCTCCCCTCCCCTCTCTCTCTCCCCCCTCTCTCTCTCTCCCCCCTCTCTCTCTCTCTCCCCACCTCTCTCTCTCTCCCCACCCTCTCTCTCTCTCTCCCTCTCTCTCTCCCCCTCTCTCTCTCTCCCCTCTCCTCTCCTCTCTCTCTCTCTCCCCCCTCTCTCTCTCTCCCCCCCTCTCTCTCTCTCTCTCCTCTCCTCTCTCTCTCTCTCTCTCTCTCCCCTCCTCCCTCTCTCTCTCTCTCCCCCCTCTCTCTCTCTCTCTCTCCCCACCTCTCTCTCTCTCTCTCCCCACCTCTCTCTCTCTCCCCACCTCTCTCTCTCTCTCTCCCCCCTCTCTCTCTCTCTCCCCACCTCTCTCTCTCTCCCCCTCTCTCTCTCTCCCCACCTCTCTCTCTCTCCCCCCCCTCTCTCTCTCCCACCTCTCTCTCTCCCCCTCTCTCTCTCTCCCCACCTCTCTCTCTCCCCCTCTCTCTCTCCCCACCTCTCTCTCTCCTCCCTCTCTCTCTCTCTCTCCCACCCCTCTCCTCTCTCCCCCCCCCCCCCTCTCTCGCTCCACCCCCCTCTCTCGCTCCGCCTGAGATTTTTGTGCATGCTTATTTATATTTCAGGTTTCTTTAAAGAAAAAAATATTTGAAATATTTAAAAAACATCTTTTGGCATATTTAAAAAAAAATATTTTCAACTGAATATGATTTAAAATATCTTTGGCATATTAAAAATATATTTTTAAGTTAATGTGATTTAAAAAAAATATTTTAAGATTTAAAAATACGAGCTGTTTATACAGTAAGTATTTTTATTTCAACTTTTTTCAGATATTCTAATGCTGAAATCAACTTCAATGTTTTATAACCTGAACTGTCAGTGACACAATGGGTCATGGGTTGTCTAGTTTATTCTAAAGATGTTACTATAATCAACATGTCATAGAATATAGTTAATTTTATTTTTAACTCCATAGACATTATAAATTGAAAGAACTGACGTACTTTTATAACTATCATCATTTCTCTAAAATACTTTGACTAGTCTGTTTTAACATAAAATTAGTTATATAACGTTCTGTTATAACAATGTGAGATACTGAACAAAAGTGATAAACACAAAAGCATAAGGAAACTGAACAAAATCATCTTGGGAAGAAACAAGTTAAAATTTCTGCCCATAATCATATTATCACCAACAATTGCATTTTTATATTTCCTCCTCCCTTCCTATGCATATATAATTCCATCAACAAAAACATATCTTTAATAAAGACACAAATGACAGCAAGGCTTCAACAGCAGCAGCAGCTCTAATAAAAAAGAAAAGCCACAGTGAGTGCAGACAGGCAGCAGTCACACTCATCATCAGGCAGGCTAGATTTAAGCCTCGAAATTCTCACAGAAAATTATCCTGGTGGATTGAAGTATAGGTTTGTGAATTTGGTATTGGAGTTCAATACCAGAGCCAGGCAGTACGTACTTGGATTCAGTGGAAATAGGAAGAGCCACAATTGAGCAGTACCAAAAATAAGAATTAGACATTGTGTTGTAGAGTAATTTTCACAGTGGAGGCTTGTATTTCATTAAGTCGGTCCTAAATTAGGTTCGACGTACAAAACGTTAGGAACTTGCAATAATAGTTAATGACACAGCAATCTAGTTGTGGGGCTCATACTTTAATGTCTGACATCGACTGACTCACACAACTCACTCAGCTTCACTGGCGACTGCTACTACTACTTATCTGTGGGATTGTCTATTTACAATAGAAATAGGTACGTTCCGGTATAACACATTGGCAGTGGAACTAGAACAGTCTATTATAGATTAAATGAAGCGTTTAGTTTGGAATTCCCTGAGGGTTACCTGGATCAATATACGACTGATGAAGTCTGGTAGGCACAACAACTGAAACATGATAGCAACCATAAAGATGAGGACAGATCTGCATGAAATGAATTTTAGTTGTTTTATTTTATTGCTTAAATTTGTGAACATTTTTTTCATTAATATTTTTAATTTCCAGATTCAACAAACTGTATCCGCACATGGCTGCTCGCAAAGAGACCCTTCAACAGGCATTAGCCTGGCACCAGTTCAACTTTGATGTGGACAATGAGTTGCAATGGATTAAGGAGCGGCTACATGCAGTCATTTCTACAAATTATGGCAAAAATCTCTTAGAAGCTCAGAACCTTCATACAAAACACCAGGTGTGTCTTTTAGAATTTTTATCTTTGAACACATCTTAGTATGAACTAAAATTTTAATTACATTTTTTTTTTCAATATACAATAAACAAAAATTTAAAAAAAAAAAAAAGGATTTTAAGGGGTCAAAAGTATTAAATCAGTAAATGGATGGCTTTAGTAAGTTTGGCAGGGTTGGAAAATTTTCTTAAAATAATTGACCTTGACCTTTTTATTAAGCAACTATTCAGCTGCAAGTGAAGTTCTCTTATTCTCATGAGTATATACTGTAATAATTTTTCCTTTATTCATTGACTCACTTTTTACAGGTTATTTAAAGCCAGAAAATATTTCTAAATTGTAAGAATTTTTTTGGAGTTGATTTAATGATACAAGTCTTACTAATTAATCCATATCTGGGAGAGAAGAGGTGGATTCATACTTTCTAGGGTTCAATTTAAATTTGTATTCTGTTTTTGCAGAAATTGGAGGTTGAAATTCAAGCCCATCAGCCAATGATTGATAAAGTTTTGTCACATGGAAATGAATTGGTCAAGGGAGATCACTTTGCTTCTAAGTCTATAAAAGACAAATGTCAAGATTTACAGCTCTCTTGGGATGATCTTCTCAGCAAATCCAAGACGAGAAAGAAGAATCTGGATTTGTCTTTACAAGCTCAGAAGGTATTTTCTTTTCTTTTTTAATAAGTCATCTTGTTAGTTTTATTTACTTTAATTTTTCTTGCTGTTTTTTGATCATCATATCCAAGTATGTCAGTCTGCTAGGGTGGCTAGCTGTTCCCTGTCACAGACGCCTACTCAGGCACATTTCTGTTTATTTAAAACATAAAACCCACCTGTGGTTTATTACTGCAACTATGCTGAGCAAAATTTGATTACAGTTTCTGGGAAAGAACATTCTCTAGCATAACCAACAGTCTGAACAAGGACAGTACAGTCATGATGACTTACAACTTTACTTGAGTCAACCTGTAGTATGGTTTTTAGGCACTTTCCAAAGGTGATGCACACTAGGGTTGCCTCTCCAAGATGATAGCATCTAGAAATCACCTCCCTGACAAGTAGACCAGAGTGCAATTCAAACCTGGGTCACATGGTTGGAAAGCAAATATTCTAACCACTTGACCACATAATGTGGTTAGTAAGGTACTTTTGGAGGATTTTTTTTTCCCCTCATTTGCTCACACATTCTTAAAAAAAAAAAAAAAAATTATGCTATGTTTGTGATAACATTTATCAAGATATCAAGTAATAACAGTGCAGGGAGAAATGGATTCATGCCCCCCCCTCCAGTCTTGAGTATGAAATAAAAATTATCCTTGGAACTGTTAACAATGGATGTAAAAGTTTTTTTTTTACTGTTACTATTGCTTCTACAGTAAATTAAGTAGAGTGGTTGCCTCAAATTTTCACTAAACGAAGTTAGAGGAGAAATGGGGACATGCCTTTTTTCAAGGGTATTAGTAAATTAAATGAATACAATCAACCTTACTTACCTGTTTTTTTATATCAAACACTATGGAATGCCAGCCATGAAACATTTTGTAAAGATATCTGTGGATGTAAACATGCCTTTTCCAAGGTCATTACTGCATAGTGAACATTTACATTATCTACATAGAGCAAATACTCTTTTTAAAATACAATGCAAGCCAACATATCTCAGCCAGGATATATTAATTATCTTTTATCATTTTATATATACATACATACATACACACATCTAGAAAATTCTGCTGCAGGTGTAACACAATAGGTCCCTGCTCAATTGGTTAAAACACAGTCAATTGGACTGTGAATGCTGTGGAATGACTTTAGTTTTATGATGACCAACTGAGTCACTAGTAAAATAAAGATGTGAGTTTTAAAGTAACCAACTACTGTCCATAAGTTGGGGAAAAAGAAATTATATATTACTGTAGAAATGCTCTGTAAATCATGAAGGAATAGTCAAATGTCACAGATTAATGCAAATATTATGGATAGAAGATAAATGTATTTGAAACTATTTTATAATGAAAATTCATAAAAAACTGGATGAAAGGGATTATTGGTCAAGCATTAGACCCATCTTTTTCGGGGTTTTTTTATTATTACATTTTAAAGTTTCTGTTAAAAATGTTATTTTGCTTCACTTTCCTTTTTGTAATTCTACAATGTTTTCTTTTTCAGTATTTATCGGAGGTGGCAGAGGTAATGTCTTGGATTGATTACAAAATCAATGTACTGTCTAGTAATGATTATGGTAAGGATGAGAATGCTGCTGACCGTTTACTGACCAAGAACAAAGTATTAGAGACTGACCGGCAAACTTATCAGGGTGTAGCCAATGGTTTAGGTAAAGAAGCTACACGCCTGATAAAAATTGGGTACAATGATCCTTCCATGATCCGCAAAACTCAGGTAAGATTTTTCTACAGAAATCCTTCCCCCCTTCCCCCTTCCCTTTTTCTTCCCCCTTCCCTTTTTCTTCCCCCCCTTTTTTCTTCCCCCCTTCCTTTTCTTCCCCCTTCCTTTTTCTTCCCCCTTCCTTTTTCTTCCCCTTCCTTTTTCTTCCTTTTCTTCCCTTTCCTTCCCTCCCTCCCCTTTGTCCGTTTTATATATAATAACACACATTTACTTCAAATTTTTTGAAAGTTTTATTAGATAATTATTCTCTCTCATATATATATATATATATATATATGTTATATGTTATTTGGATATATTTGCAACAATTGTCTATATATTTTATGTTAAATGGTTTAACCAGAAAAACAAATACCTTTTAAATATCTTTTCAACCAAGGCAATAATGAATAATGCTAAATATTTCTAATTAATAAAGATACAATGTAAATCTATACCATACCATAAGCAACCTGATGTAAATTATTCATAAATTACGCCATTGTTACTTAAATGTTTTAAATTTGTCATTTTAAGATCAAATTCTATAATGGGTGAAAAAAAAAAAGATGGAAAATAATTTATTAAATTCTGTTGTTGATAATGACCAATGGTAGTAAAAGTATTCATATTTGTTGTCAAGTGTTAAGTTCTTAGAAATATTTCTAACTTGATTTCAGGATGGCCTATACGAGAAGTTGAATCAATTGAAGCGTCTCTCAGCAGAGCAGCGAACCAAATTGGAAGAATCTAAGAAATTACATGCTTATTGGCGTGAAAGTCATGATTTTGAACAGTGGATTGCAGAACAAATGCAAATTGCCATGTCTGAAGAATATGGTGAAGATTATGAACACTTTGAGGTAAATATTTGAATCTTAAACTTTTAAAATATAGTATTCATGTAGCAAGTTAAGAATTTTTCTCTGGAGTATTCCACCTATGCTTTTTTTAATAGGAACTGTTCATCCGTAATCTCTTTGGTATGATTCCAGGTAACCTGTAGGCAATGGTTAGTTTTCCACTTATTTTAGTGGAGATGAAGAATTAAAAAATATGTTTAGGAAATTTTTCTCACCGGAGTCGATCCTTCAAATCTACAAATCAACCATTTGCCATTGCATGGAGTATTGCTGCCATACATGGTCTGGTGCCCCTTCTGTTTGCCTGAAGGTTCTTGATAAGATCCAGGGATGGATATGCAATGTAATTGGCCCTTGTCTGCAGTTGCTCTCTCACAGACGTGTCGTCGCCTCCCTCTGTCTTTTTTACAAATACTTTCATGGTAACTGCTCTGATGAACTGCTTTTGCTGGTTCCCAGACTTCAAAAATTTAAGCATTCTACTAGGCTAGCATCTCACTCACACCTGTTCACTCTCAAAAGTGTTAAATGTAGCCATCTCTTCTACACCAATAGCTTCATGTCTCTCACCTCTCGCCTGTGGAACTCCCTCCCCCTTTTTGTTTCCTTGATAGCTATAATCTCCAGATGCCCTATTCTTCTCTTCATCCTTTCCTCTATCACTCCTATTTGGACTCACTCCAATTCTCTGTAGCCCCTTGCATGCTAGTGGCTTCCCACCTTGCTTGGGGTGAAACGCTTAAAAAAAAAAAAAAAAAAAAAGTATGACTTGGACCTTTTCATCAAAGAGTATAAAAAATTTTTTATCTTGTTAGATATGCTTACTGGGCTATATTTAACATTAATGCCTGCAAAAAGTGTCAAAAGGATGGTTATTCCTTTGACATTACTGTATACTCTTTTGACTTCCTTGGTAATGTTTGCAATGATTAGAATTTTAATGAAACCCAAACATATGAAAGTGGATTTATACATTTTCTTTACTCTTGAAAATTGACAACAAAGATAACATTTGTTTATTAGTTTGCTTATTTACAAGAATAAATTTATATTTCCAAGATTATAAAAATATGTGGACCAATTAAAATTAAATATTTATTTACCATTTTATAAAGAAATAAACATGAAAAATTTAAATAAACACCTAATGACAAGTAACTAATTATAAATTAAAAAAAATGCATTTCCTGGATGTTTCTTTCATTTGCTCTTGCTGCATAAATTCACTAAAATAGTTCAAGAGCATCTCTTCCTCTGAATCAAACATTCTTTTAATTTGTCATATGCTTATTTAAATTTTATTGTTCAATAGTTATTTATAAAATGGTAAATAATAAATATTTCATTTCAGTTGGTTTACATATTTTGATTAATCTTTTAAATAAGCTGAAGGAGTCAAATGTATTCAAGGTTTGTTTTTTTAAGGAACAAAATTTGTCATCGATATTATAGTAGTTGGTGTGCCATAAAACTATACATTATCCTAATCTGAATTTTGGATGTGTGATGCAAAACCAAAAAAAAAAAACAAAATCTGAGTTATTATGTCAGGGTCATCAGTCAACAGGCATGCTATGGAAGAAAGATTTCTTCCATTAGCATTTTCCCCATTACTGGCATTATTATATCCATAATATAATAACACTTTATTTCATAGATGGAACTGAATAGAAGAAGAAAAGGAATGACAAACATGCTTTGTTTTGAGTTTTATGCTGCTAAGTAATGCAAAATATATATAATGTATGTGTGTGTCCATGTGTCCCACACAGAAACTATGACATGTATGCAACAAGCAGTGAAAAGTTGATGAAAAAGTCTTGCGTATAATAATTCTCAACAGGAACTGAAGCTGCAGGAGATTCTTCTGTGTTTCTGGAGAAGCCATATTTAAAATTCCAGAGGGCTGGATTCATCTGCTATGTTGCTATCTAGGATATATTCTGCAAGCATAAAATGGCAAGTCCCAAGTTTTTCCAACATGAGGACTGTGAGCTGGACATATTTTCTGTATCTGGTGAAGATAGTTTTCTGAAGGAAAACTCTGATATAGACTTGTAATCTGCTTCATGTGGCTGGGGGAAGTAGAATTAGCCTCAACCTGGGCTGATAGGTCTGGGCTAAAAAAGCAAGTGCTTTGTTTGATTCTTGGAAGCTGACTGACCTGCCACTTTTGTCACTGTATGAACATCAAGTAGCTATCATGCAACCTACATTACTTCTTCATGACCAAATGGAGTTGTATTTTGTATACCTACATTTTCATCACTTTTGCTGTCAAATTATTAAAATTATTGTTTATATCAGTGGTCTCAGACATGCAGACCACATACAGCCCTCAGACTACTTTTCTGTATGGGGAACCATTTTTATGGTCAATATTTTCCTTGAATTTTAATGGCGGATAAATGTATCCCCTTCCATACTTTTGCAGTATCAGTTAATGAAACAGCCCCTCACTCATTATATACTTTTGCAAAGTGTCAATCAATTCTAGTTTCTCTCAAAGACAATTGGCTGTGTAATATTTCTCATTGTATTTAGGTGTTATGATCTCAATCTTAGAATTTGTAATACTTGGGAATTATCAATTTGCAT
>CAHIKZ030005372.1:245000-302500 GCA_903632075.3 Acanthosepion pharaonis
GGAAACCTCCATTAACACTGGGAATAGTGATAAGTAGACTTAAGAACCTGTTTTTTAAAATTTGTTTTAAAAGGAGTAGAACTGGCTGAATATTTAATTTTCTTATAAGGAAACTTAATATTACCATTTATGAAGAGATGATCCGAAAATTCTTTAATGCTTCTTAGCTGCGCAATCTGTTCAGTTTCTCTGCCAGAGGTTTCTCTCAATGTATGCAGATCTTAGTACATTTATTAATGACTAGCAGTAGAGCCTGACATTGCCCGGGGATGTAACAGTAAGAGATAGATCAAGTATCGACCATCATTGAATAGAATTTTTCAATTTTATTATAAACAGTTGTCTTGTAAATGGAATTTTTAAAGCATTCTGAATGTAAAAATAAAGAAAAAAGTGTGCAAGACAATAAGAAACACAACCTGCCAAAAAAAAAAAATTGTTGAAAAATGTAGGAACTCCGATCCCATATATAAACGAACACGCACACACACAAAAACAACCTGGGTTTTATAATAACTCGATATGAGTTGTCCCCCTTTCATTCTTGAAACGGCAATGCCTCTTAATTGTGTTTTCAAATTGATTTTGTGCAAAAACAACTGTTTTTCCAATTTTTGGCACTGTCAAGATAATTTTATGTAGTCCTGTAAAGTTTTGTTGAAATCGGTTGAAAAATGTACGAAATTCGATCCAATATATAAACGTACACACACACACACACAACCTGGATCTTATAATAAGTATGATTTTACTTGTATTGAACAAAGTTTTGGATTGCATGCTGCAATATGTATGAGGTCAGACCAGAAAGTATTGAGATTGGTGCTATGATAAAGAAAACTTCAACACGCATCAATGTGGCATTTAATTTCCTTTTGAAGTCGTACCCTTTTTGAAGCCAGTTTACTCAGTATTGCTCCCAGTGACGGAAAAATCTCTGGAACTCCTATTTTGGGATAGTGAGCAGCTACCTCATCACATTGTCTTGAATTTCCTCAACATCTTGAAATCTTGCTCCTTTCAAGTGGATTTTGATTTTTGAAAAGGAAAGTCTCTAGGTTTGCAATATCTGGAAAACATTGTGATTGCCAAACATGGAGGATGTTGTTCTTGACCAAAAACAGCTGCACAAGCCATAGTCACTAATGGGTCCTCTGAAGTGTTGAGAAACAACCACATTCTACACACTTTCTTTTCAAGCATTGCTATAAAGAAAAATGAGCAAAAATGTTAGTGTGTATGCACAACTAAATCCAAGGTCAGTTCACCCTATGTACTTTAGCTCTGTTACCATAACACTTGTTTTTTGATCAGACCTTGTGTTTATTCATTGAAAACTTTGTTTTACCTGTAATCAGAAACTTGACTTGGGTAATAGTAAAAAAATACAGTTTGTCAGTGTAAAGAATGGCAAAGCCTCTCTTCTCTAAAGTAATGTCTTTAAGGAAATTAAACAAGTGCAGTACCCCACTCGACCGCAAAAAAAAAAAAAAAAAAATGATGGGATTATTTACATGGAGGTCAGTATTTCTGCTAAGGATCAGTATGTGCAATAAGTGTTACACACACACACACACACACACATATATATATATATATATATATATATATATATATATATATATGATGACTTTTCATTTATTAATCTGGTAGATTTCATTATTTAAATTTTTTTTTTTTTGTGGATACCCATGCCAGAAACTACTTATTTTTGTTCTTTAAGATTTTTTGAATATTCCAGCCAATAGACAAAATAAATATATTGTTTAATAAACAGTGTCTAATTATAAGTATATGCTAAAATACATCTTATTTATTATATATATATATATATATATATATAGGAGAAAGGAAATATGCCTTGAGTTTTATTACTCCTTTAGCAAATTTGTCTTTGAAAGTGAATGAAGTTTTAATTTTTTTTTTTTTTTTTTTAACTTTGATACCTACCTTTCATAGGAAGGTACATAAATATTAATATATAATCTTCAGATTGTTAATTCATAAATGGTTAATAGAAAATTCAAAAGTTTTTATTATTTATCTTGTGTAATATTAAAATATAAATTTCTTTTTCTAATTTCCAAGAATTAGAAAGGATGTCCAATTTGGATTTTTACATCTCCTAATAGCTAAACTAAATCTTCAAATCAAAATAAATGACATATTTTTAAAATATATCTCAATATCCTCAAATATGCAATGCCTTTTGATTCACACTTTGCTTATTTTCTGTTTCAGTTACAAGTTCTCATGGATGACACTGCTCAACTGCTTAAGGAATATCCATCTGGTGAATTAAGAGATAAGATTGCTATGTCTCGAGAGGATGTTATTGAAAATTGGAGTGAACTTCAAAGAATGGTTGAAGATCGTAAGGAAAGATTGCTTGCCGCTGAAGATTACCATCGCTTCCAAGCTTCAGTGAGTAGTTTATTTTTTTGTGTAAACCCTTATTGCATGTTCAGAAAAATAAGCCACGTGTGCTTCAGCCTATTCAACTACGAAAGACTTTATGGCAAAACAATCTCACTTACCATTTTTAAATATAAATCTCTTGAGACTTTATATGCTAACTTGGTTTACATTTTGGATATGAAAATAAAATAATTTTTAGGGACTTAATGAATTTTTAATCACACTTTATTGCTTATAGTAATTATGTCAGCTTATAAATAAGCTTATGGCCACTTCACATTGAAACACTGGTTGCTATGCAATCACCAAAGTTAAGCCTGGTTAGTAGCTAGATGAGTAACTGTTTGAGAATACTTGGATGTGCTGGTGTTGTAATGGATAATGACTCAGTTGTTAATTGAAGAGTTTCAATTCCAGTTGGGTTCATTATATTCACTGATGCACAAATACCTTTGGGAAATGTATGAATTCACCTCTTCTGTACCTACAGCTATGGGAGGAATAAGTAAAACTTGAATCCCTGACACCGTTATCTTCAAATACATTTTTTAAAAATGCATACAAAATATTTAGATTTCACCATTAAATAACCCATAGAGGTTGATATGTTGCTAAAGTAACCAAGTAATTCCTTGGAAAAGACTCCAATATAAATGACCAATGCTTATCTCTAAATGACATTAAAACTAACTTCTTGTCCCTGTTAAAAAATAATATTGATCTGTCACAGTGCATGAACTCACAATCCTACACTACTCTCCCCTAACAGTGAAACCTGACCTTAAAATTGCTATGGACTCAGCACCTTTACAAAGGGCAAGTTCACATGTGGCAGAGACTCCAAAAATGAGGACTCTGATTTCCTATGGCCCTTGTTCATCATACACCTCCTTCATTTTCCTTGTCTATTATCCATGGAACTGTAATGATTGACAAAATAGCTGAGATGATATCCTCTCTGAACATCCCCTCAGCTAGCATTTATATTTGTGGTGACTTTAATATTCACCACAAAGACTGGTGAGTTTACTAAAATAGAAAAGATGAAGAAGGCAGATACTGCCAAGACTTTTCCATTGCTTTTGAACTGATACAGATTGTCGATAAGTCTACTTGTGTTCTTGGTATACCAGGACATCATGCAAACCTTTTAGACTTCTTCCTCACATCCACCCATAAAAAATGTTCTGCTGAAGTATTATCTCTCTTGGGTACTTCAGACTATTCAGTGTTAAACTTACTTACTCTTGACCTCAAGAATCCTCCCCTAAAAAAAATAGAATAAATGCATGCCAATAAATTCAAATTTAAAAAAAAACAATACAGATTTCAACATTAAATAACCCAACAAGGTTTATGTCATAAAATAACCACCCACCTTTGATCCTGGAGTTTCTTATGCCATGAAATTCTCTGACGACATTCAGACTGATGAAAGTTATTGCAGCAGTTACAAACTTGGTGCTGTATATTTGCATGCATATGTGCATACACACACGCTATAATATAGACCAATGTTTTTAATATCACTTTTTTGAAATTGGTTATAAATCCTGGTCTTCACAAGCTCCTAAGCATTACTGTAAGTTTCAAAAAATCAGTTTTTAGATGCTGAAAAAAAGAATAGTGAAAACAGTTGAACAATTTGTAGGCACTGACTATGACTAACTTCACCATTCTTAATGTGGTTGCAGTATTTGTCACGGTCACTGCCTATCAAATTGAACATTTTTTCCCCTTTCCATTTAGTCAAGACCTAACTGACATTAGTAGTACTTCTCATTCCTACACTTACAAAGCAAGCTGTTATTTTGAAGTAGTGGTCTTGTTCAGGAAAGGTAACAATTTTCAATTTTTCCTTTATACACAATCTGCATTTTCTGGAACCAGGTTTCCTTCTTTATTGTCCTCTCAAAGGCAATCTTAATGGCATTACATTTATTTCTTTACAGGTTCGAGAGTTACTAAGTGCTGCCAATGAAATGAAGCGTGAAATGACTTCAGAGGTGCAGGTGAGAGACCTGCAGTCATTGCTCATCTTGGAAAACCGTCACCAAGAACTCAAAGCTGAAATTGAAGCTCGCCAAAGCACTTTTTTGCAAGTTGCTGATGCAGGAACTCGGATGGTAGAGAACAATCACTATGCCAAAAATGAGGTAAACATTTTTCTTCATTCTGTAACAATAGGTGTATGGCTACAATAAGAATTTACAGCTTAGCATGAATGGGAAAGGAATGCTCAACTCAGTTGTTAAAACATAAATTCATGAAGATACTCTGTAGCTGACACTGGTCAGTGTCTAACACTGTGATTGTCAGTGTTATAATTTGTGCTTTTCTTTGATGTTTGATATGATTCTGAATTCATACTGTTGTCTGACAACAATCTATCAAACAGATATCTACACAATTACAGCCATGTGATATTCATGGAGGTACTGTGGAGTAATGGATAGTGGCTCGGATTGAGGAATTGGAGAGCCAAGTTTGAATTCCAGTTGAGTTTGTTATATTCACTTATAAATACTTTTAGGAAAGGTATGAAGCCATCTCCACCCCCTCCCACCTATGAGTAATTAGCAGGAAAGACTGTCTCTTATAGCCTTGGATGGCAACTAATGTAAGAGAAGGTCCACTCTGAATTCAAAATCTGAATTGTCTGCAACTAAACAGACTACCCTACCAGACACTGTTTTGGTTAGGAAGGGAAGAGAAACGCCAGCAACACAGAAACAAAATTATTAGGTTGGTGCAAAAATAATGACGTAATAATGTCGTTCTTTGACATATTTTTAACCTCAAAAAACGACATTATTACGTCATTATTTTTGCACCAACCTAATAGTTGTTAAAGGGCAGATTAATTCTTCAGTGTCAATGGCTATTCACTCCAGTTATGTGTTGTATAACCTCACCAAGCTGCAATTTGGCAAAGAGTGGTGAGTATGGCTATACCCCTGAAGATATGGTCAATCTGGGAGAGATTCTTCCAATAAGAGTGGAATTAGGTTTGGATTTGGACATTTCTGTGTATCTTGTGGCATTTTATGTATTGTCAATATTTGCAGTTATTCTTTTGATTTTTAATTTTCCGTATAATCAACTGCATCAGAAAACACCCCAATATGGTTAGCAAGGCAAGTTCAATCTTAATGGGTACCCTACAAAAAAAAAAAAAAAATCGACATAAAATAACCCAATAGTTGATATGTCATGAAATCAACCAATTTATGGTAGAAAATCTGGTGTTTTTGGTTTAATTCATCGAGCACTTTACACTTACCTTGATAAAGTCCATCAGAGGGCAAAATGTATCAGCTAAGAAACTTTCCTTTTGTCTTTATTCATAGTTTTTTTTTTTTTTCTGACTTATTTTTAGTGATATCTGAATTTTTACACACACACACACACAAACATATATTGTTGCAGACAATAATGGGTATGTCCTCATTCACATATTTAGAGTAGTAAATACTGTAAGTTGGTCTGCAGTTAGACTCAGCTCCAGCTGTGCTGGTCAAACTCTCTGCCTCCAAGCAGAGTGGATCCTCCAGTCAAAGGTCAGTCTCGTCTCCCATTTTATATGGGATCTATGTGGAATATTTGGCTGAACCTAGAGGCTCGGATACCCCACATTAAATTTGGCTTTGTGCCACATCTGACTGCATGGGGTAGTTGGTAGATATCCTGCAGTTAGAATTATTTTGGAACTCATTTGCCTCGCTTCTAGCAGCTGACTACCACTTCTACGCGCTGCTGGCGAATCTTATATGTGTTGTTCGTGTCTTAAGTATTATCATTCATTACCAACCTTTGTTTGATTATTCTATTCAGTAACCTTCCCTAGGTTACAACACTTATATCACACACATGTGTGTGGGCAGCAATCCCTCTTATACAAGTTTCATTAAAAATGACTGACAAGGTATGAGCATAGCCACAATATACTGACCATGTTTGAAAACTATAACATTCCTATAATTCTAGATACATGCATAAGATAATCCATACATTCAGTTAAATGTAAAAATAAAATCATCCTTAATAATAGCTAAAAGTTTAACCAAAAGAGCTCAGACATACAGCACATTTGGACAATTTATACATAATTTATGTGCGGCAGAAAAGAAGAAAATTATAAGAATATGTCAGAAATAAAAATAAAATAATTAACCGCAATACCTTGTCAGTCATTTTTAATGAAACTTTTATGTAAATATAAAATTTTTTTTCCTTTTAAGATTCAAGATAAAGTTGACCAAGTTTTGCTCATGCAAGAGACACTGAAAACTCTTTGGAATAAACGCAAAGTGGAACTGGATCAGTTACACAAACTCCACAATTTCCTGAGAGATGTCAATCAATTGAATCGTATATCCTCATCACAAGAGGTAACTATGCATTTTTTTTTTCTCAGAAAACTTTTCTGAAACTGTAGTATCTGAAATGTCTAAATATGAAAGAAAAATGCTTAATTCTTTGACCAAATATAAAATACTTTTGTTCCATAAATATTACCTTGATAGAAATTTCCTGCACATGTAAATATTTTAGGACAAATACAAATTACAGTAACTAAAGGAAATATCTTTGATAGATCTACTAAATTGGCTAGCTCCAAATGTTCTTTTTATATCTACCTTCTCCTTTCAGGAAATTTTATAGCTCTCCACAACTTCCTGCCTTTTGTTACCCAATGTAATTCTTGCCCATTTACTACTGACCCTTTTGTCTTGATATACATTCACTCAAACTTGTTAACTGCAGTTTCCCTCTGCTTATCCTGTGAGTGTTAAATTCTCCAAGCCTTCCTTATTTCTCACATGTTCAATCACACTGCAACTAGTAGTACCCTTGAAAACTGCACTACTTTGCTGCTTGAATTTTTTTATCTATCTTTTCACATGACCAAAATGAAATAGTCCATTATTTATGAGGTATTGGCAGGGCACAACCAGTGATATGCAGAGCTTTGGTGATCCCTGGGGCCAACTCCTGCAGCCTAGTATATATATATATATATATATATATATAGTGTAACCCGGATATAAGAGAGTTGTTGGGACCAGAGAAATATCTCTTATATCCGGGTTTCTCTTATATATATATATATACATTAACGCAGGCTCTAATTTGGGACCAGAGAAAATCTCTCTTATATCCGGGTTACACTGTACTGAGAAATGTGAGAAAGGAAGCTATTTTAAATTTTACATATTAAATGAAATAAACATTTTCTATGAATTAAATTTAAATTAAATTTTTATTTTACTCTTTGATTGGATGCCCTCATGATATGGGTTCCCAGGTCTGTTGCATTCTCTGCCCCCAACTTCTGCATGCTACTGGGCATAATGCAACTAAGTGAGAAATAAGCAGAATTATAATAGAAGATTATATATTATTTAGCATTTCATTTTTTCTTTTTTTTTCTCTTCCATTTCAGGGATATTTTTTCTACCTCTTTGTTTATGTCATACACCTTTCTGTCATATTTTGTCATCTGTCACTATATTACATTACTAGATTGTTAAATTTCTGCACCACCTTAATTTTAAATAGGAGTTGACATGCTGTTAAATCCAACATCCATCCATCCACCTTAATTTTGATATCACCTATACATAGCTCATACCTTGGGCTGTCTTTTTTGCTGACAGCCCTGCATTGACTTTTTACAATTAATAGTTAGTCCTTTCTTCTTGATTTCCTCTATTACCCTTTCTGAATTTACCATTAACACAAGGTCATCTGCATATGTAATGTGTTAGGGGGTGGTAAGTCTTTTACTTCTCTTAGGCTAATACCAGACCTAATATTGCCTTTGATAGTTGTAATTTAAGTGACTTCAAACAGATATTGTGGTTGACCTCAAATTGGTCATCAATATAGGATTGAAGCATTTTTCTGAAAATGCAAAACAATATATTTTCCCTTTGAGAGCTTTCTGATGTGCAGCCTTTAAGGTGATAGAGATGTATGTGTGTGTGTGATAGACAAATGATTGACAAAGTGGAAAAAAATTCTGTGTAATGTTGTTCTCAAGAACTTTGTTGGACTAAAGTTATTTATTTATTGTACTATTAAATGATTAATTAGAAAACTCCACATGTTGTATAACCCCCTTCTCAGTTATTAAGTTATCTATCCACCCTTCATATTTGACAGCTAAGACAAATTTATTTTAGTTTTTTATCTTAGATCATTTAGTTTGTAAAAGGTACCATTACCTATGGTGGGGGAGGGTAAAGAATTTCCCCAATTCTTCAAATTTGTTTCTCAAAAATCATCTCCTTTATTCATACTGACAAGCAAAATCATAAAAGGGATTGTCTGTGGTCAAGAATTAATGTAGGTGTTACTAACAGAATATGGTTATTATATTTATAATACTTTATGAATGATTTACTATAGTCGATAAAAGTTTATAGTTATTTGTTAACTGACATGCATGTGATTTTTTTTCTATTAATATTATTATTAAGTGATAAAGGCCACATAGTTTAAGTACATACAGATACCAGCAAGCTACTAATATGTACTTTCCTAAAATTTCATTTTAATCTATGTCACCAATCCAAATATATACTTCAATATTTATTTATATTTCATAAAGTGCCAATATGCTATATTGTATATTTGAATTTGTAATTATATTGATTCTATTTTACCTAGGCTTACCTCAATAGTACAGATTTTGGACTAACAGTTGAACAAGTAGAGGCATTGATCCGAAAGCACACTGCATTTGCAAAGGTGGTTAATGCACAAGAAGAAAAGGTATGTTTTTTCCTTCTATTTTTTTTTAATTTATTTTTTTTAATTTAATTTTTTTTGTTGGGTGGTGTCTTAACCTCCCTTTGATCTCAACAAAAAGGATAAGATATTATTTATGAAGCAAGTTTTCAATGATATTCTTGAATAGTGTTCAAGAACATTTTTATGTCCTTAGTGGGATGTTGCAATGTTTCTTGGTGAAAGTGGGATGTTGTAAGATATTTCAAGACGGACAATAATAAAACTGTTAGTATTTTGAACCCCATCCAAAATAATGTTTATTTTTTTATCCTCACTGATGATGCATTGTGGATGTGCTGGTAGTATCATAGTTATCATTTTGGAAAATTGAGTAAGCAAGATGAGTTCAAGTTCCATCTTAGTCAGTTGCATTCACTTTACACTAATGCCTTTGGGAAAGGCATGAGTCCATATTTCCTCTTCCTGGTTATGGGTTAAATAGCAGGGTAGACTGGAATTTCTAGCCTTAACTGGTATCCAGTCAAGGGCAACTCTGAGTTCAAAACCTTAGAGAAAACAATAGAAAACAACTTCACCATCTTTCCCAAGAAGGCCGGAGCATACAACGGCTGAAATGTTGTAATAAATATGGTGACAAAGATGAGGACAGTAGTCTGAATAATGTAAATAGTGTACATAATACCTCATCTCAGAAATATAGGCAGATACTTTCCTAAGGAGTATGGTGGTTCACAAGACCATAAATAAAAAGAATCTGATTGTCTGTTAAAAATACTGTCACATTGATTTTCATGTTTTTTTTTTTTTTTTTTTTTTTTTTTTTTATTAGAAAAAATGTACAACTTGAAGTAAAATAGTTTTGTCAATGCAAAGTAAAATTAGTTGGTTGATTGCTGCTGTTTGTACTGTTCTTGAGGACCTCTAATCTTGATTTTTATTTTTTTCAGCTGGAGTTTGTCAAAGTTCAAGGAAATGAACTTGTTAAAAACAGACATTTTGGTTCTGCTGATGTTCAGGAACAGATGGAAAATGTCATTAAAAAGTTAGTGTTTCCTTGTTTTTTTATTTGAGGAATCATTCAAGTTTGCTCCCCCCCCTCAACTTTTTCAGTCAGTAAATTTTGACAGGTCAGTTTTCTAACCTTCTTCAGTGTTATAACTCAATGCCTAGTAGTTATAATAGTATTTTTCACTTACGCTACTTATCATGATGTCATTAGAAATTCTCCTCAATTGCCTCCAATAGACTTCACTTGACTCCGAGTTCTTTATTTAAGGCATCTTGCCTAATTTATTTTTTATTACCGGAGGCATCTTATATCCTGCAAAACACTCAGGTATATATTACACATTACACCTGGTTATCTTAATTTTTCTGTCTGTATTTAATCATCAGAAGTGAATTAAAATAAGAAAGCAGGTAGGTAAGAACTACATGCTTTGTTGAAAGTGTGTATGTGAGTGTTCTTCAAAAATGTTGGAATTTGACAATGCAAAATAAATAAAAATGCTACTGTCTAGTTTTCACCATCTCCTTCAAATTAGACATTTACTTCTATTTGCACACTCAGAAAAAGTACTGCTCACAAATGATAGCACTAAGAAGCCTGTACTACATTTGGCTGTGTGTGCTGTTCAAAGCATTGGTTCATGAATTTGGTGACATAGTCTGCTTGTAAATTTGTGTTGTGAGGCATGTTGGATACTGAAATTTCATTGTGGTCACCAGTTTTGAAACCACTACTTCTAGTTAGACTAAAAGCAATGGCAACAATATTTTGCACATGTATAAATGACTGGTGTAAGGAAATGGAATGAATATTTTATATTTTCGTTTTTACATATGCAGTATGTAAGCAAAAAAGAAGATATTACAAGTTAGGAATTATGTAATTGATATTCATGTATGCATGCATTTAGTTACTAAAGTGAAAGATGACTGGGGACAAGGTCCTGGCTGGCATTGTCACTCCAAGATGTTGGGAGGAAAAGAGAATGAAGACAGGAAGTGTCCTGTTTTTATAGCTGCTTGACAGTACTCTAACAACTTCTTGAAACTGAAGTTGTGAATCAGATTAGCTAGGTATAAGATAGTTAGTAAAAACCAGTTGTTACCCCTCCCCTTTTTCGGCCTTGTGCCATAATTTTTTACTTTTACAAAATAAATATAAACAACTTATTGAAACTGAAGCTATATGAAGGATAAACAACAGGCAACAATAGTCTGCTTGTAGATAGTGTAATGAATGTTTGAGATTTAATAAATTTGCATTTTTTTTATATTCCCTATTGGATACAGTGGGTCAGTAATACTACTTGACCATTTTTTTTTCTTTTAAGACGGCAGAAGATCAAAACACAATGTGCACAGAGGACTCAAAACTTGGAAGATTCTTTGTTGTATTCTCAGTTCAGAAGAGACCAAGCAGAGGTCAGTATACATCCCCACCCCTCATTACCCAATTTATCTTTGTCGATTTTAATGGTTTCCTTATTCACCAAACATTCCGTTTCTACTCCTTCAGATTGAAGGTTGGATTGATGATAAACTGAAAGTAACAGCTGAAGATGAGTTTGATGGTGGTGTTGACCTGAATGCAAAGATGAAGAAACTACAGAAACATCAAGCTTTCAATTCAGAAATTATGGCCAACACTGATCGCATTGAACGGACAAAAACGGTATGTTAACTATAAAACTATTTTAATGCTATTATCTAGGGAGAAAAAAGTTTGTTCATTCCTGAATTACTCTGACAAGAATTCACCTGGCAACTGAAAGTCCTATCATCTAGAGAAAAAGAGATACCTTAAATTGAGCTACTTGGCCTGAACCAGCAAGGGAGACTGGTTAATCCAGGGTTTCTCAACATTTATAAGCAATGGCACACCTAGGAACAAATGAAAATTTCATGATACACTTAGTAAAACTTTATAAATGTTATGAATTAAAGCCATAGATTTTTAAAAACTACATTCACAAATATGAACTTACTTCGTTTCAATGTTTCTGTCCAACTATTTGTGCAGCATATTTCATGTGAAACCTGTGCCTTGTGTCCTCTCACAATTTTGTGAATGTTTTATGGAACATATAAGAGGATCACATGGCACTCTAGTGTGCCACAGCATAGTGGTTGAGAATCATTGGGTTAATCCAACAAAACATTAGGTTTTATAAGTTCAATCCCTATATGGGGTAACAACTATTGTCCACAGAATAGAACTTAACATCAATATTTACTGAATACTCAAAATTATATACTATTAATGCATTCACTGGCAATTAAAATTCATATTTCCTGTTCTGGTCTGATCGCTTGAGTTAAGCAATGTTGAGCCTGGCCAGTTTCTAGATGGGTGGTCATTGTGTAATGTCAGGTGCTGTAAGCTCCTACTAACACACATTAAGCTAGTGTGGTAGGGTAATAGCTCATTCCTCCACAGGAATGGCAAAGATCTGAAGAATCTGGATCCAATAAAAGATTTTCAGAGGCTGGTTAAGTCATGTATATTTCTTTTAAATTCACATTAGAAATGGCCTTAAGGATATCTTGCATATTAACCCATCGCCCCCCCCCAAAAATAAGACCTTGACATTAATGGATTATAGGGAGAAACTTTAAATACTGGGTTTTACAGTGTGCATTACAATATTTCCTCAATTATCCAGACCCTTTGGGGCAGGAGTTGACAATGTTTGGATAATTCAAAATTCCAGATAACAGAATATGTGGAGTAATTGGCCATAATTAAGTGTAATTGACAAAATTCTTCAACTGTAAGAGGAAGAAAAATAACAGGTAAAAATGATATTACTTCTATGGGCCATATCCTTTCAGGATGTTGGCAATCATGGCAATTCATAATTTCCTGTCCTTTTAAAATTCTTAGTAAATTGTCTATTTGTTATCTCCCCTACATCTTGTCCTTACATCCATTTATGCAAGCTCTGTAAGTAGGTTATGCATTGTCTTACTTTGTCTCACTTACATTTGCTATGTTATGTCAGTTTCAAATTTTCCAAGCCATCTTTGCTCATTGCGTGCTCTAGAAATTTCAACTCTTACTCATCTTAAATGTGTCCGTTTTGTTTCAATTTGCTCTAAAACTTCATCAGTGCTTATACGTCCAGTCCATTGTATTCTCAGCTTCAGAAGCGCTGATCTCCAAAATTAAAATCAAGAGAAAAAAATACACACACACACACAGCAGGGGTAAAGAAATATTTGTACACCATGAATATTTTTATTTAACATAGATTTTATAAAAGAATTTAATAACCCATACAATATGGTATAATGTTTCAGTATGCCAAAAAATTCAGAAAAAATTGACATAATGAAGTTATATGAAATTAAAAAAATTCAGAGATGAAAAAAGTATATATACAAAATTATAATAGCTATTTAATATTTTGTAGCATATCCCTTACTCAATTCAACAGCAATCAGTCTCCTTCTGTAGCTTTTCAATCAATGATTTGCAAGTTCCCATTGGTATTTTACTCCATTCTTTTTTGCATATTCTCTTTAGGTCCAGGATGTTTCTTGAGCTCTTTTATTAACTTGAATTTTTAGTAAATGCCACAAATTCTCTATTAGATTCAAGTCTGGAGACTGTCATGACCATTCAAATATATTAACATTGTTTTCAATAAACCATTTTTCATAGATATAACCATATGTTTAGGGTCATTATCTTGTTGCAAAACCCATTCATTTGGGAGTCCAAGCTTTGCTATTGACCCAAACAAATTAGTCCAAAACATCTTGGTATTTCTGAATTCATTCTACCAACTATTATCTTTAAATTACCTGTACCATTAGCAGAAAAAACATCCCCAAACCATGATATTGCCACCACCAAATTTCATCGTTGGGATTGTATTCTTTGGTGCAATGGCTGTGCTGCCCTGCCCTTTTCTCCAAACAGGAATCCTTGAATTATGCCCAAATAGTTCAGTTTTTGCTTCATCTGTCCATAAAAGCCTTTCCCAAAATGATTCAGGTTTATTCTTATGCTCATAAATTTTAACCATCTTTTAAAATTTAACAAATTTTAACCATCCTTATGTTTCTTCAATAGTAGCATAGTTTTTCTTGGAGAACGTCGTCTTAGTTGATTTCTATAAGGTTTATTGCTTATTGTTGCTTTGTAACAATAACACCTGATGCTTTTAATTCTTCCTGTATTTCTCTGTGTAGTCATTGGATTTTCTTGAATTTTGCACTGAATTCTTCTCATTGATCTGGGAGAAATCTTGCATGGTGCACCAGATCTTGATTTGTTCTCAACAGTTTTCACCTTTTTATACTTAGCAATAACAGAACTAATAGTAGTAAATGGTATATTCAGGATATGTTATTTTTCCTATAGCTTTTGCCTTCCTTCTAATGTTTGATGATCAATTCTTTTTGTGAAATTGATAGTTCCTTGCTTTTCCTTATAATTATTGTGTATGATTTGTGTGCAGAGATAACCTTATATAAGAAATGAATTGCAGAATATTCTAGATTGTTCAGGTAATAAGATAATTGGAAGAATCTAGCAAAATCTTACAAAGAATTATGTAAATAAAGGTAATTTAAGCCTTTTGATATTAAAGACATATTTGTACAAATATTTTTTTGCCTTGAAATTTTATAAATAATATGCAATTTCATTTATAACAATTTTTTTTTTTTTTTTTCAATATTTCTACATCCTTGCATACATGCAGTGGTGTAGAAATATTATATGGATTTTAATTTTTTTTTTTCTTAAGTTATAACGTTAATTAAAAAATTTCATGGTGTATGAATAGTCCCTCTGCCAATTATATATATATATATATATATATATATATATATATATATTAAGAAATGGACAAGGTCCGACAATTTATTTATTAAAGACATTTTTTTTTTTATGTTTAACGTTGTTATTTATAGATACAAGTATTTAAGCAAATGCTATGTTTATGATAAACAGTATTAAATAACATTTACCGGCCTGAATGTCCAAGAAATTTTCATAGAAAATATTGGTTCTTTGACAGGATTGAACCTGCATCCTATCTGGAACCGTCATATACGCTGACGTGCCTTGACCGCTCGGCCACAAAGAACCGTTCGGTAGACAAGGTCGAATTTACTGCTTATAAACTCCAATCTTCCATGAATCTCGTACATTCATAACTGCTCTGGCGTATCAAATGTAAACAAATGACGTCATATATTAAGAAATGGACAAGGTCCCGACAATTTATTTATTAAAGACATGTCAGCGTATATGACGGTTCCGTATAGGATGCAGGTTCGAATCCTGTCAAAGAACGAATATTTTCTATGAAAATTTCTCGGACATTCAGGCCGGTAAATGTTATTTAATACTGTTTATCATAAACAGAGCATTTGCTTAAATACTTGTATCTATAAATAACAACGTTAAAACAAAAAAAAAAAATGTCTTTAATATATATATATATATATATATATATATATATATATAAGAAAAAAATGCAAGTCAAGCAAATGTTTGTTCTACAGGATGTCCTTTTTAGGCTACTATTAGACTCTTCAGTTTGATGCTATTATGGATTGGTGCTGAGTACTTTCAAGCTGAATAACATAAAATTATTGTTGCTGAAATTTAACAAAACATATAGTAAGAATCAAATACTTTAAATATTTAATTTTTTTTTTTCTCTTTCAGAATGGTCTCTACCTGGTCAAGAAAAACTATCCTAAATCTGAAGAAATTAAAAAGTCTATCAACTCCTTGACATCAAAGTGGACCCATCTTCTGCAGGCAGCTGAAAATCGAGGCAAGGGACTTGAAGTTGCACGTGATCTTTTGAATTTCTATGAACAAATTGAAAAAGTCAATGCCTGGATGAGAGAAAAGGTAGAATTTTTTTTTTTTCTCATACTCCTTTTTCATTTTTCTATGTCCCAATTTATTTATAACTATTTTTTTTTTCACTAGCCAAATACTTTATCTATGAACAAAGAAAAGTTGTGATGTTCTCTTATCTTTCTAAAATTTCTGAATAAACATTTTCAGAAAGACATCTATTTTCTAAAGTTTTTCTTTGCCATTATACTAAGTTCATTTAAATTTCCTACTCTGGACATGTCTATGTAGAGCTGACTGAGAAAAATATTCAAATAATTTTTTAATGCTTATATTATTAATAATAATTCGGCAAATTTTTTTTTTTTTTTTTTTTTTTGAATAATTTGGGTAATTTAGAAAATTAAATGAATTTTGACATTTTAGATAACTTCATAATTTTTACTATTCCATTCAATTAGTAGTAATGTGAAATAGATATTGACAATGCTTATGATGTACACAGTAACATAGGACTTAATTTTGACATGGTAGATTTAAATTTTTTTCTATGCAAACAAGATGAATTAAAAACTTTATCATTGCTTATATATGACAAGTTTTAAAATTTGAATTAAAAATAATGCATTTATTCAAATATTCTCTTAAAAATTGCTATGCAAATTAAATATTGATGTTGTAAATGTCATTTTTTTTTTGTCATTCAGCATAATGAATCTGACCATAATTTTTCTTTTAAAATAAATAATAAAAAAAAAAGCTTATATAATTAAAATTTATTACAGTGTAACCCGGATATAAGAGAGTTGCTGGGACTGGAGAAGAAGTCTCTTATATCCGGGTTTCTCTTATATCCGGGTGTGGTCTATTTTATATACATTAACACAGGCTCTAATTTGGGACCAAAGAAAATCTCTCTTATATCCGGGTCTCTTATATCCGGGTTACACTGTATCTCTTAAATCTTCTATTGTCAGGATGTTGGGTATTTAAAAGCAGCAATAAAAACAAGTGTTTGGAAACCAAATGAGATGTATGTCTAGACATTGTTTGCTAGAAATCTTTAAAAAGTTAGCTTTCCTACATCTTCAGCATTTGCCCCTCTGTATATATTTATAACCAACATTTACATTCATATCTCCCTTTTACTCATTTTATTCCATCAATAAGAATATTTAATCTAAAGTTCTTTTTCAAGGCTAAAACTAGTGACATAGAATTTTTTCTATCTTATATTTCCATTACCTAAAATAGGCTGGTAAATATTAATTCTGTATTAACAATGAGGACTGTTTTGTTCTACCGACGTAATAGAAATGTTAGACATTTCCCTATAAGGAAACATTTGGCATTCACTGACCTAACAGCTAGTACTATTCCCAGTTGAAATGTATAAAATCTTTTTCTTAAAACAATTTTGTAGAATAACTAAAATTATAGAGTGCACTTCAAATTTTAATAATGAAAAATTAGTCATGAAATTTAAAATTAGCATCCAGTTTAAAATATCAAATGACAAAGTCTTTACTTAGACAGGGAAGCCATATGCTTGGCATCTCTAGCTTTTTAAAAAAAAATTTTTTTTTTTTTTTTTTTTTAAATCTAAAATAATTCCTAAATTACTTGTCTGAATTTGCAATGCACCTGGCTACCTTTCAGGGCACATTAGTGCAGCTGCATGTGACAGTTGAGTAACAAGAGTGAAAAGCATTTTCACTGTATGATTTGTGTTTGAAGTTTATTTTGAATTCAAAATAATCAAGCTTTTTTTTTTTTTTTTTTTTTTTTTTTTTTTTTTTTTTTTTTTTTTTTTTTTTTTTTTTTTTTTTTTTTTTTTTTTTTTTTTTTTTTTTTTTTTTTTTTTTTTTTTTTTTTTTTTTTTTTTTTTTTTTTTTTTTTTTTTTTTTTTTTTTCTTTTTTTTTCTTTTTTTTTTTTTTTTTTTTTTTTTTTTTTTTTTTTTTTTTTTTTTTTTTTTCTTTTTTTTTTTTTTTTTTTTTTTTTTTTTTTTTTTTTCTTTTCTTTTTTTCTTTTTCTTTTTTTTTTTTTTTTTTTTTTTTTTTTTTTTTTTTTCTTTTTGATTATTTCTTCCATTTCTGGTGATTGTGTATACAAACATTTAAGTATTTAGTAGAATGATTTAAAAAAAAAAAAAAACTTTTTTTTTTTTTTTTGTCTCCTGTAATTCTGCTCAGTTTAGCAAGTCTCTCTTATGATAAATTGAATCAAATTTAGATGTTTTATTCATTTAAAAAATATCTTGTACATTGCCTCTCTACACTGTCTTGGCATTAAAAAAATCATGTGTTTCTATTGTTTTCTTATTTTTGTTTGCAGGAAACTTTAGTGAATGCTGGTGATTTAGGACGAGACTATGAACACTGCTTAGAATTGCTCAAGAAGGCAAATAATCAAGAATCAGCTGTAAGTCTTTATCCAATTTTCTGTTATTCAAAATAGCATCTCTCTGAATCATAGGATATATTTTATGACATTGTCAGTATCTTGTTTTCATGATACCTTGGCTGGAGGGAGAAGTGTTAAGAATTTGAAAGAAAAATGTAAATTCAAAAAAAAAGCTACAAGTGGTGGTAGTAGCTGTTCTGTTTAGTGTAAGTTCAATCCTGACTCTTGCAACTGATATACTTTGGTGTGCTAAATCATTTGGAAAGGTATTTCTATATTTTTAACAGGAATGTTTGGGCTTTATTTCTGCCCTTTGGAAGATAAAGAATCGGTTTTTATCTGGCAGGTATGGAGAGCTGGTATATCAATTATTTTTCAGGGAAATTTATTGTAATAATTTGAGGTTATGAAATGTGTTGACTCGAAGTAATCCATTTTTGATAATACTGATATGACAAGGTTTGTATTGCAAGTAAGAGGAAAAACCCAAGATGTGAATACTCTCAGAAAGGTATGAATTCATCTCTTCTCCCAGATATTGCAAAATAGCAGGGCCCAATAGCCTAGAAGAAGAAAAATCAGCCCATCTTGCTGAAGATGCACCACTGTTGCTAGGGCTACAGTACATATGTTACCTCCTATGACCCTAATGGGTTATGGGACTTGTGATCATGATTCCCATATGTCCTTTATAAAACAATTATTTTTCAGACAAAATATTGATAATGATAGTGAAATTTGATCTTGCAAATTACAAGTATTGGAACAAATCAGGATTTCATGGAAAATAAAGTGCAAAATTCTGAGATTTTGAAAATTAACTTGCTATTCCAAATTATACCAAATTTAAATTTCATAAACAAAAAAAAGGGAGGCACTGTGGAATATTGGATAGTGGCTCAGATTGAGGAATCGGATAGCTGAGTTCGAATTACAGTCAAATCCATTATATTCACTTACATGCTAATACCCTTGGGAAAGGTATGAATCTTCTTCTCTGCCAGCTATGGGGAAATAGCAGGATCGACTGGGTCCTATAGCCTTGGATAGCAACTGGTTGACTGCAGAAAGAAACCTACTGTGGGAAAATATCTGCCTCATCAGTCATGTATCAAAAGATACAATTGCCGAAGTGTGTATCATGCATGGCACATATCTGACTGAAACAAAAAAAAATACTTGTTAAATTGGATTTTACTGTTTCAGTAAATTGAGAGAAAGCTGGAAAGACACTTAAACCTTACTCAAGGGAAAAATATAGGACATGAAAGTAAAACTACTTACATTATTTACCATTTGGACTATTGGATAATAACTTTGGAGGTAACGGTTATATTCATTATCAGATTACTTGGAACAGTTTTGAAGCCCCTTTTGAAATGGTGGAATTCAGAATCTGAAGAATTCAAGCTTTGACTGCAGCCCCTTTTGAAATGGAAGAATTCAGAATCTGAAGCAGAATTCAAGCTTAGACTGCAGCCTTTTGAAATGGAAGAATTCAGAATCTGAAGCAGAATTCAAGCTTTGACTGCAGCCCTTTTGAAATGGAAGAATTCAGAATCTGAAGCAGAATTCAAGCTTTGACTGCAGCCCCTTTTGAAATGGAAGAATTCAGAATCTGAAGCAGAATTCAAGCTTTGACTGCAGCCCCTTTTGAAATGGAAGAATTCAGAATCTGAAGCAGAATTCAAGCTTTGACTGCAGCCCCTTTTGAAATGGAAGAATTCAGAATCTGAAGCAGAATTCAAGCTTAGACTGCAGCCCTTTGAAATGGAAGAATTCAGAATCTGAAGCAGAATTCAAGCTTTGACTGCAGCCCTTTTGAAATGGAAGAATTCAGAATCTGAAGCAGAATTCAAGCTTAGACTGCAGCCCCTTTTGAAATGGAAGAATTCAGAATCTGAAGCAGAATTCAAGCTTTGACTGCAGTTTTATAAAAATCAAAAAGAAGGCTTTGGAAATGTGCTGGAGATCAGAAGAGACATTGTGGGAACTTATCACAAACTCTCTTGAAAAACTTTAGTTTCTGCTGATTAAAAAAATGTGTATTATGGAAAGTGTTGATAAACAGGAATTGAATGACAACTCATGTGAAAACTCGAGTACAAATAATTAAAAACACTTGTTTGTATTTATTTCTTACATTTTTTGTACCTTAATCTTTTTATTTTCAATTTTTTTTCAACAGGGTATCAGTGTAGACCAACAAAGAGTTCAGTCAATCAGTAAATTGGCTGACAAATTAAATGATGATGCCAAGGAGAAGAGAGATTTCATGATAGAAGAGTGAGTTTATTTTATTTGTTTTTAATGTAAATATTTAAGAAAGAAATTATTTTTTATCACTTTTAAAAAAAAAAAAATGATTTAAATTTTTTTAAATGGGTCAGCATGTAAATTTTGTCTCCATTTTATTTTCTGAGAGTTGATTTATATATATATATATATATATATATAATACACACACACACACACTTGCATATCCTGTGACTTTTGAAGACCTAATTTTGAAGCTAATTTTAAGGAGACTACATTACACACAAGATATAAATATAAAATTAGCATATATACTACTATGCTGTTGACCAAACTATATATCCATTTACTGAGGTCGAAAAGTACAGCTGTATTTAAACTAAACATGATTTTGATAAAATTGCTGTTTTACTTAACTGTATCCAATAATAATGCATGTAATATTCACAATAGTATCATATTATAAAATACAAACATAGCAAATATGCATCTTTTTTCCATTGTTTACATTTCTAAGATTATCATTTGGTTGTTTGACATACGCATTTACGTAACAAGTATGTTACTAACGATACTTTTATCATTCTCTTACTTAACATATTTAACTAGAAGATGGAATAAAAAGGAAAAGGTTAGTCTATTGAATTTGGTCTCTCAAAAAAGAAACTCATGTGATAAATGAAAATTTATAAGTGAAAATTTGGGGGTTGCATGATATACAAGATTGTGTTATATATATATATATATATATATATATATATATATATATATATATATATATATATATATATATATATATAATATTGTATAACCACTCAGCAATTTTTATTGCTTTAAAAAGCTATTTTTATATATTTAATAAAACCCAAACGCAGAAAACTATGTATTTTTTTTTCTCAAGAATTGTTAAAAAAAATAAATACTTATTTTATTAGATTGTTTACATACAAGAATAATTTTATATTTACAAGTTTATAAATGGGTTAACCTATTATGGTGCAATATTTTACTTTTTTATAAATAAATATGAAAGCTTTTTTTTTTTTTTTTTTTTTTTTTTTTTTTTTTGATTCGTAAAGTATTCAGTTAGTGTCAAGAGAAAAATTTCTTTTTCTGGAAAGGCGAATAGTTAAAACTTTTATGTTTTCATGACCTTTCACATCTCTGTATAAATTACATACATTAAGGAATACTATGCCCCTTTTTCTAAAATAAGGGTCTTGCATTTTCACAAATGCATTACCTGCTTCAGTTCATTCTGTGAGTTTATTCACAATGATTTTAGTTATTTTGACCTGATCATAATATAGGTTGATAGAATATCTGAAAATTCTATAAACTGAATTTTTGTTATGGGGGCTATATTTGAACTGAAGTTCATGTTGAGCTAAAAAAAACTTTACCCAACACAACCAAAACTTACCTTTATTATTGAATCAGTTCTGTTGTTTTTTTTAATCTATTTTGAGGTCATGTGCCTATTAAAATTCATATTGAGCTGCGAATATGACTTGACACAACCAACATTTCCCCTACTATTGAATCAATTTCGCTTTTACTATTCAGACATCATCCTGTTACCTGCTGGATTTGTTTTGCCAAGAACATTAAGTATGGTGATATGGTTTTAAAAAGAAATAAGTTATTCTATGGTCTTTGTCCACTTCATTCATTTATTGTTATTCTTTAAATAGCAACTATTGTTTTTTCTGTTACCTGCAATCAACTTTATTTTTCCTTTTTATTTATATATTCTTGTCATTTTCAGTTGGAACCAACTCCAAGGTGCCTTGAAAAAATATAAAACTGAACTGGAAAACCAATCTGAGATTCATGCCTTTAACAGAGACGTGGATGACATTAAAGACAGAATAAAAGAAAAGGTAATCCATATCTGACTAGCATATTCATCTTTTTTTTATATCCTTTTAGATAGTCTCTGATTTCTCTACAATGTACTGCTTTCAATTTGACTAAACTATTTTTTGTTTGTGTCTGGTCAAGCTTAGTTCTGCTACTGGTAACATATAACCCAGTACACCCTGCTGCAAGTATGGGTGGCTGGTGTTGAAACCAAAAGCTTTTTTGCTGATGAGGAGAGTAACATGTCACCTTGCAGGATGAAGAACAAAACCTGTTAAAAGGAGTGTATGAACTTCTTAGCCATATATATATATATATATATATATAATATATATATATATATATATATATATATATATATAATGAAATGGACTAAGTTTGAAAATTATTTTAATGTTTTTTTGTTTATACATTATTTTTATAGATACAAATATTTAAGCAAATGCTCTGTCTATAATAAACAGTATTAACAATATTTACCGGCCTGAATGTGCAAGAAATTTCATAAATAAATGTGTCCTCTGACAGGAATCTAATTTCTATTCTACATGGAACTGTCATATAGCCTGATGTGCTATACTATTTAGCTACAGAGGAAGCATCTGGTTAGCAAAGTTACTGTTTTAAACTACAAATTTAAATGATAAATGTTAATACTGTTTATAATAAACAGAGCATTTACTTAAATATTGTAAAGAGATTTCTCTGCTTGTTCCCATGGGAGGAATGAAATCTGAGTGTGAAACTATTAGGACTGGTACAAGTTTTGTGAAGTAAATGTTGTGTGTAGTTTGGGTTTTGGTAGGTGTCTTGAAGGTAGATTTGACGGTTTGCATAAAGAAATCTGTCAAGCTGCCAGGATAGGCCTCATCTTCTGCAGGAAGGGTTGAGTAGCTCTTTGAGCTGGGCCTTGAAGGTTGTGGCCACTGAAAAGTATTAGACAAGCATATGGTTGCAAGAAAGAAATACGACAACAGTAGAAATAGATTTACGTGATTTATTTCAATAGGAACGTGTGGTTTTGGGACAGCTACCTTGTGGTATAGTTCATAGGCCGGCTGAAGATCTGGGTTGATCTCTCATATTAGTTCTCGCTGGTTGGAATGGCGCTACTGCTACTGGCTGCTGCTGACCACTCAGCCTGACCGTGACAGGTCTCTTCCCTGGCCTCCTGTTGACTGCTGTTGTACTTCCTCGTGTGACCCCTTTTATGGCATTTTTTATGGCTTAACAGGCTCAAAAAATGACGTGCGAGTATAATTAGGAGGAAAGCATTTTTATTGGTCGAAAAATAGAAACACTTTAAAATATTTTATTTTTCGACTGGAACTTGTGCATCAGGAACATGTGTAAACGAAGATAATGGTCATTTTGTGACGGGGCCTTGTCCTGTTCACATCCGGCTCTCACTCGAGTATGTTAGTTTATTTGCCTGTAAATCAGCTGCTATATGTCTTATTTTATTTTATAACAAAGCAAGAGTGAGAATGAGCTGGTCATGAGGTAGAGGCCGCTGAAAAGGAAGATGGAAAAAAAGGCCAAATAGGACTCGGTCAGGGCTTTTATGACTTCGTTGTATTCTGCTGATTACTTCTGTTGTTGCTACTGCTGAATCGCACAAAGTAAGGAAGTCCTCCCCACATGCCACAATAACCAACAAGCAGGATAGTTTCTGTAAAACATAGATAATTCTATTGGTGTATATTGTAATATTGGACTTTTTTTTGACCTGCCACCTGTTAATCAACTTTGACCTGCAATTTATCACTGAAAATGTGTCACATCACATGAACATGAACCTTTTCATTTCAGCTCAGAACAATTTTCTCAGCCTCTGAAATTACTCAAGAATTATTTGAAAAACTTTTCTAATTGTAGGAGGTCCAGCTGTCAACTGTTGATAACATCAAAGATCTTGCTGCTGTTCAACTTCTCTTACGTAAACAGGAACAAATAGACCGGGACTTCACAGTTCTTGAAGCAGATATGGTGGTAGGTTTTTTTAACTTGTAAAATGAACTCCTATATAAAATTTTCTGCATGATGAAATGTCTTTCTAAAAGCTATTAGGCTGATACAAAAGCTTTGAGAATTTTTACACACTTCTATTCATAATATCTTGCTGTTTTTATATATATATATATATATATATATATATATATATATGACCATTGCTGACATTTTTTCCTTGAAATTGTCTTGTATGTAAATTCACCAATTATGAGACCAGCAGTAGCTCATGAAGCCTTCTAGGGTTTTACAGTGTTTGCTGCAGATTGTACATACCCACCTTGCACATAGGTGGTGGCAGTGGTGAATGATTTTGGACGCTGACATCTGCATTATGCCCCTTTTGTGTCTCATCAGGCCTGACCTAGAGATACCCACATGCTGTGTGTGTATATATATATATATATATATATATATATATATATATATATATATATATATACACACACACACACACACACACACACACTTTTGTAGAAAGGAAGCTTAGCTCCAAAGATTCAATAATTTGTACAGCTTAAGGATCAAGACTAGTTGGAATTGACATTTCTAGGGGATACATCTCTACAGGGTTGTATTGGAATTGGTGTTGATTAGCACCCTCAAAGAATTTGAAATCAACATTTCCAGAAGGAATAGGACTTAAGGCCATATCTCATAAAAATACCAGTTCTCATATGATCACCAAAGTTAAGCAATGTTAACCCTGGCCAGTACTTAGATGGGTGAATACCAGGTGCGATAAGCTTGGATGTGTTGTAAAGGATAATTGCTTGGAATATGAGAGCAGTTTCAATGTTGGCTTCATTATGCCCACTTGTGGGGAAATGAATGAATCCGCCCACATGCTAGGAGTTAAATAATAGACTTGTATCAGAAAATCATTATCTCCAAAAAAAGATTCTTACAATCAAAAAATAATTGCTGGTTTTAAATCTGCAAAAGTTTAATAAGCTGTATAATAAAAAAAAAAAAATCGGAAGGAATAAATTTTCAACAGGTGAAGAATTTTTTTATTATATATATATATATATATATATATATATATATATATATATATATATATATATATATGTACTTGTGTGTACACAGCTGAAAAAAAAAACAAACATTTTAGGCTTTCTTGTGAGACTGTATTTGGAGTTTAGCAGCCAGCCACCCGGGTAAGAATTTTCCCCCAGTAGTGACAATACCTGTTGCTTCTACCACATTTAGAAGCAAAAGAGTGAGAAAGTTATGTCTGTTCTGTTAAAGTCATGAAATAGTGCCACCTAGTGGGTAATCTTGGCAGATTAGGTGGAAGTAATCTCCACACATTAATACAAAAATATCCAAATACCATTCTTACCAACCTATAGATGTGTACTTAAATTTTTTAAACTAGTTTGATTTAACACAATGTTGTCTGATTCTTGAATCACGTCACATTTATTCAATTCCACGAATATTTTTCTGCTGTATATCTTTCAGTAAAGTGTAAAAAAGAAAAAGTGTTCTGGTATTGAATGATTTGAATTGTCTATATGAAGGATACTGAAAAGCTCTTGGCCAAATATCAGATTTTTAAAGTTTTTAAATTTCATTTTTTTGTTTGACTAAAAATATTTTAATTTTCATAACATCATGATACCATTAACATACTAAATCTAAATTCTGCTTGTCCCACTCTTAGCACAAGCATTATGCCCTGCCAATACCTCATAAATAATGGACTATTCCGTTTTGTGTGAAAAGACGGAAAAAGCATATCAGAGACACTTCTTGGTTTCAGTAAGAAAATGAAAGAAAGAATAGAAGATAAAAAATTTTTAACATCCATTTCAGTGAAATGGAAAAAGTTGGCAATTTCAAATCTTTTTATTTGTACCCACTTGCATAATAAAATAATGACTAGCATTCATATTTGATAGTTATTGTTAAGCTTTGAATATTTAACGATGCAATAGGGAACTTTCTACAGATATTTTATTGTTGTAGACCCCATCTTGAGCTTATTCATTCATTGACTTGAGATTCATCAGGAAATTCAAATAACAAAACTAAAATTTTCGTGGATATTTCTCATAAATTATTCTGCATACAAATTAACTTTTATTTTTTTATTTTCAATATTGGTAAGACAAACTGCCACCATGAAGATTAATTGATCTTTCGTTCGCAAATACGCTTTTAAGTTGGCGCCCAAGGGGGTCGTCAGTGATGTTTTTGACTTGGTTCATCAGGGAGTTTTGGGTCTCTCAACATCATACTCCCCATCACCAAATCGACCCAATCAGAGGAGATCAACCCCTGATTCCCCCTTTTAATTAAACGCTAGCAGCCACTCTGGCCTTTTTAATGATTAAGAGGAAGAAAGACCACATCTTCCGCGCATTTGATTGGATGTTTGTAACAACCAATCCTGTGCGCGAAATATCTTTTAAATGGCCTGCGGTGGGGACTGGTTTCTTTTCTTATTTCGGTGGATTGCAGTTTCGATGGATAACCGAGGAGGTAATCTTAATGTTCCTAAATCTTCTCCTTAAGTATTGTATGATTTAAGTTTTGCCGTTTTTATTTTATTTGTACTTTTTCCTTTCTTTTGGCGGGGATACTTAAGCTCAACCCTATTATCTTATCGTTTAAACTGTATCTTGCATGTTAAGAATATATATATTTCACGTCTATACAAAAATGAAATTAAAAAAAAAAAGAAATAAAATTACAGTAAGCACTGTAATATTCCTTAATATTGATTATATACAAATTTGAAGTTGTTAAATATAATAGACGACAAAATGATCTTGAATTAAATCTATTATTAACGAAGCTTCATATTATGTTTATATGTATGTATTGCTTGAAACCGCTGACAAACTAATAAAAATAATATACAAACAAATATATCATATTAATGAACATTTTCCATCCTTTTTCTTTCCTTTCATGAAATACACGTAATGGCGACTAAAGAACTGATTATCTGTAACCTGTTCATAACCACTATTATAAGAGTTTATTGTTGGAACACTATCGGATATCTTTATGATCTGCTGACCTTCTTTCAGATAGACCTACAGTAAGTTGCTATATTCATAAATGATTTTTTCTTGCAGAAATTGGGACAGCATGCATACAGATTGGAACAGAAGTATCCACACATGTCGTCAAATATTGAAACAAAGCTGGCAGAAGCTGAAGACAGTTGGGAATGCCTCCAAAAACTCCTTTCCCTTCGGTAAGCATTACTAAAGATTAAATATTAATATTAGGGGATATGTGAGGAAAAGTAAATAATTAATCTAAAGATTTAGTTTCCAGCTGGGCAAAAAGTTCACAAACTAAAAATGGTGTTAACATACAAAAAGGGGATATGGACAAGTAATTACAGCATTTTGACTTCAACAGAACTGAACCAGATGGGACTGTTAAGTTACCTATCTTACTGGATAGGAAGAAATCCCAGAATGCATCTGTTTTGTCGATAAATTTTTTGGGGAGGACGTTTTTGTAGTCATTCCTATAGGAATTGGAACCAACAACTCTACATTGTTGGTCAGATGTGAGTGCTAAGAAAGTAAAAACCAAAATAAAAAAATTGCCCTCTGTGCAGGGGCTCCAAGAATCACATCTGGCCCACTAAACAAATCCCTCTCAAAAAATATAAAATACAGTATAAAAGAATATTACTGCCAAACATAAAAAAAGACTAGTTCAGAAGCCACTATGGTTTGCTTTTAAGAAAGCCACTCTTAACCTACTGAATCAGACAGAATCACGGCAAACAGGCCTACTGTTTATGCTTAGCAAGCTGAGCATCACTACCTGTGTCCTTTGTCAACTGGTCCAAAAAATGCATCAGTTTCAGGCCCTACCTACACTCTCTTCCTCCAAATTGCTTCCTTTGCCCACAAAGACATTCTACTCACATCCTCTGTATTGGCAATACAAAGAATTTTATAGTCCCTTAATGGGGGCTATTTGTGTTTTGTCCCTTAATGGGGGCTATTTGTGTTTTGTCCCTTAATGGGGGCTATTTGTGTTTTGTCCCTTAATGGGGGCTATTTGTGTTTTGTCCCTTAATGGGGGCTATTTGTGTTTTGTCACTTAATGGGGGCTATTTGTGTTTTGTCACTTAATGGGGGCTATTTGTGTTTTGTCACTTAATGGGGGCTATTTGTGTTTTGTCACTTATTAACAAAAAAGAAAATATCATAAACACAATTTATTTTTCTTTGATTTTTATTTAACAGAAAACAGAAGCTTGCAGAAAGTTATGAATTGCAGAAATTTATTTCGGATGCTCAAGAATTGGTAAGACAATTTTTAATATTTTCTTCAATGAAAATCTGCTTAGTGGCTGTGATAGTTATCTCTCACCAGTATGACAGGTCTTCTCCCTCTTATTTTAACTCTCTCTCATCATGATGAGTCACTCTCTCATCATGTTGAGTTAGATAAATTTATAAAAAAAAAATGTAAACTTGTATTTTTAAAGCAAAAATCAGTTTTAAAACTTACAAAATGAATGACAAGTGGTTGAATCAGTTAGTCTTCCTGTAAACTACAATCTTCCAAAATTTCAAATGAAACATCAATAATCTGTTTTGAATCTTAATCATGCATTGTCCTCTCTCAATGTTTTCTCATTTTCTTTCACTCTTAGTAACCCCCCTCATTGCACCTTAGTTTCTTTATTACCTTGCTTGGTGTAAAATGATAGTTTTATGGAAAACTAATTTTCTCATGGCTTTCTGTTTTGAATATACTTGTTTCACCTACACTGGCTGCCACCCAAAGCTCAAGAGCCTACTCTACCCTATTATTTAACCTATAGCTAGTGAGATAAGGATTCATAACTTTTCCAAGGGCATTAGTACAAGCTGGTTTCACTTTCCATGCTGATAACTGTTATGACCTACACATTTAAAAAAAAAAAAAAATTAGCCAATAAAAAAATAAATATTGTTTTTATTCTTAGGTGAACTGGTCCAACAATATGGTAAGCCGTATCAATTCTGCAGAACTGGCTAAAGATGCACTGGAAGCTGAAAATATGTTACAGCATCATCATGAAAGAAAGGTAAGTTCTGACAAATGTATGTGACCTTTCAGGATGTGGGTGATCATGGTTCTCCACAATTTCCTGTTTTTTGTAGCTCTGAGTAATGTTTATCTTTTTGCTATTCCTCCTGTTCTTCCATCCATTCACACAAAGTTATGTAGGTTAATTGCTGCTTTCCTCTATCCCTTCATTATGTCCTGTGAGTGTCTGATTCCCCAAGTCTTCTTTCCTCATTATGTGTCTTAGAAATTTCAAGTTTTTCTGTTTAAGTATGTGTGTGTTTTTTTTTTTTTCTTTCCCATTCTCTCTAAAACTTACTTGGTTCTCACATCTTCAGTCCATGGGATTCTCACCATATCTCTGTTGCACCAAGTCTCTTCATCTGTAAGATTTTTTTTGTGTGGTGATGGATAAAACTAACCTTAATGCAGCTTATTTTATATTCAACTTCCTTATCTCCTATAATAAATTTTTTTTATAGTTGATCCATATACTGAGGTATTTTATGTTTAATATTTATTAATTCCACATCCTGAATTTTTATGATGAATTCAGGGTGTGTGCCATCACAAATTTGATTTTAATTATAACTCATAATTTCTGTTTTGGAAAGGTTTTTTGGTCCTACTTCTTGGAACACTTGGTAGATGTTTTTTATTCAAGATCATTTTTATCCAAACTATGAATACTGATGTCATTGGTATAGCCTTAACTCTGATCATCAGTATGTGGGAAAGCAGGAGCCCTTTTTTCTATTTGTAGATTCATTTGGGAGGTAGAGAATGACCAGTACCTATCTTATCACATTTGTATTTGTATATAATTAGAATATAGTCTACAAAGAGATTAAATAAATTAGGCTCATTCCTCTTTATATGCCTGATGCGGTTTGAAATATTTAAGTATTGGGGTCTTTGCTATACATGTACTAATTTTTTGAACTGATCTAGTTCTTCTGTTAGTTTTAAATATTCAGTGAAGTTGGAGTTTGGTTTCTAATAGGTAAGAGGAAGTCTCTATTGATATAGTTACATGCTGCTGTGAGGTCAACATAGCAGGTATATAATTTTCTATCAGAGAGCCAGGCTATTTCTGGTGTTTGATGACATAATTGCTATCAATACATTCCTTTCCAGAATAAAAACCAAATTAGGGAGTCTTGTCAATACAATGTTCATTAGTACTTTAATAATGATGAAGATACCTCTGTATGTGTAAGGTTCTTGGGGATTACCTTTCTGATTCCATTAATGCACTGAAAATATCATGAATTAGGCTTTTGCTCTCAATGAAGTAATAAACTGGTTGCAAAAAGCATTTGTCAATTAATTTGAAATAGTTCATGTCATGGAGCTTGGTCGGTAAAAATAGGAAAATGGTGTTTTGGTTCATGTCGGTCAAACAATTTTGATGCAGCTTAAGAGTTGTTATTGTTGCTTGATCATGGAAGCCTTGATGATTAATGTGGAAAAAGCTATAGCCATCAAAAAAACAGTTTTGTATGTAAATTTGTCATTCAAAGCCACTTTGATGGTTGGCTCAAGATTATGAAGCCTGTATATTGTAATATTAGGTTGGTGCAAAAATAATGACGTAAGAATGTCGTTTTTTGACGTTAAAAAATACATAAAAAAAAAACGACATTATGTCATTATTTTTGCACCAACCTAATAAAACAAATAAGATGTAAGACAATGTTGGTGAATAAAAAAAATATATTATGTAGTCATATTTTAATTCTGCTTGTTCCTTACTTAGCACAAATGTTATGCACTGCCAATACCTCATAAATAATGGATTATTCTGTTTTGATCATTTGGAAAGATATAGATATCTGAGACACTGTTTGGTTTCAGTGAGAAAAAAGAAGAGAAGATAACTCTGTTTAATGTCTGCTTCATTTAAATGGAAAAAAAATTATTAACTTTAAATTTGTTCATATGTACCCTGTTACTACTTTAAATAAAAACCTGCATTTGTGCTTATTATAATATTTTGTTAGTTAAGCTCAAATATTTAATGGTTCAATAGGGGAATTTCCACAGGTATTTTATCATAGAACACAAACTTATTCAATAATTAACTTAAGAATTAGGATTCATCAGAAAATTTAAATGGGAAATGTCATGGATACTAATAGTATCTATAAATATTCATGAAAAAAATTTAATTTTTCAGGCTGAAATTGATGGTCGGCATCAAGTATTGACTGGTGTCAGGGAACAAGGTAACAATCTCTTGGCAAAACTTGAAGCTGCAAATGCACCAGAAGCAGCTGATGTTGTAAAGATGATCAAAGAATTGGACAAGAGTCGATTGATGCTAAATGGTGCTTGGGATAAACGTAGCAAACTCCTGACAGAATGCCATAACCTGCAGGTCTGTTCATTTTCTTTCTTTTTTTTTTTTTTTTTTGTATTATTTTGGTTCATCAATAACCATTATAAGGAGTATTTCTTTCAAGAAGAAAATGAAGAAGCACATTTTATCTGAATATACCCACTTGACACCTGTAAAACATAAATACTACAAGGAAACCAACATGAGAAAACTATTTGAAAATAATGAATCTTTCAACATAGTGTTCTATCTTAAAAAATAGCTTTATGTCAAAACATATAACGGATTATGTACAAACTATATATCTATAAAACGTACCCATCCTGGGTATGACAATAAACCACGTCCAATAGCAAGGCCTCTGATCAGGTTTTGAGGAGTGTGGAACTATGCCTTAATTGCTGGTGTTCTTAGGTCCACCCTAACTTTGGGTGGTACCACCTGTTAGAAAGGTATGAATCCATCTCCATCCGTCAGCAATGGCTTAAATAATAGTACTTGATTCTGAAAAAAAATAATTTATTCTCAAAGTTGTTAATACAATGTTCAATGGCAAAAGAAGTATTCTTACAATCAAAAATGTTTCTGCTTTAAATGACTCACAAATTGTTGATAAGCTGTGTTTAAAAAAAAAAAAAAAAAAAAAAGTAGTAATCCTTAGTTAGCATATATGTTATACCATGTCAGTACCTCATAAATAATGGAATATTTTGTTTTAACCAAGTGGTAAGATGGAAATGACATACCAGATGCTGTTTAGCTTAAGTGAGGAAAGAAAAGTTTGAGGCATTAATGTTCTCGTGTATTTGCTTCAGTGAAATGAAAAAAAATCTTCCTAATTTCAAATCTTCATTTGTACCCTCTTATATTACTTTACTATATTCATATTTATGTTTGTTATGCAATATTTTGTTAAAGTTGCTAAACAAATATTTAATGATACAATAGCAGAATTTTCACAGGTATTTTATAGTTGTGGAGCTTATTCAATCATTAATATCAGATACCCATATAGGGATGTCACATCTAGTGCTTATTTTAGGTAGCACTCGGTTATTGTTTACCCTCTTTAGAACTGAGCAGTACTAAAATAACATTGCCAAGAAGTGAAGGTAGTTAAAATAATAGTGTCAAAGGAAGAACAGTCATTCTAACACTTCATTCTTTTTTTTTTTTTTTTTTTTGTGGGGACAAAGGTTCAAGTTTCCAATTTTTTTTTTTTATTTAATCACTGTATATACTAACACATACTTAAGTACACATATATATGTTTTTTATTTTTAGTTGTATTCTTATTGTTACTAATATTTCCAGATTTACAAAGAAACTGTGGAACAGGCTGATATTTGGCTGGCAGCAAAAGAAGCAGTTCTCAGTAACAAAGATGTTGGTGTAAGTAACACAAACTAATATATATATATATATATATATATATGGAAAAAATGATATATAAATTTTTATATACCATAATGTAATTTTTTTTTTTTTTTTTTTTATATTTTTTATAGTTATATCATTGTAAACATCACTTTAGTCTGAAGTCCTAAGGGATGAAATCATCACACAAAATCTTTTTCACTTTATTAATTTTCAGATGGATGGATGGATGGTAACTATAAGCAAGACAAATCTTCATTTAAAAACATCATAACAAAATGCACACCTCCAGCTGACAAAAACAAAAAAATTAAATTATTTATAACAAAACTCATTGTCAAAAATAATTCACCTGCAAGAACTACATTATAGAGAACTACATTATTTATGAATTTGCCTTAAGGAGTTGTTCCTGATCAATCCAAATTTGAAAATAATCATATTTGCTACGCTACAGCATGTGTTTAACAAGACTCGCGTTAGATCTCTCTGACCATAGCTCAATTAGGTCTCATCTAAATACACTTGGTGACCTACCAAACTATCCATAATATACTCATTGATAATACAAATATAATAGCATCATCCACATGTATAAAAAAGCTGAAAATAATGGTAGTATTATTAATAAAAAAGAAAGCCAACATACAATATCAACTGTGAACACTGCCACAATGTGCTGACCATATTTTTAAAATAAAACCTTATAACTCTAGATACATACATAAAACAAATTGGTCAATAAACACACAAGTGGGCATTGCAATCCACCCACATATAAATATTTTTCCAGTGCATGACCAAGTCAAGTTTTCCTGCCATTTTCCTAGGATCCTGTCACATGGTTACATTAATTATAAATCGCAGACACAAGCTTGCTCACTTTTTTTTCTCTTCTCTTTTCCTGCGAAGATGTAACCTTAAAGCATCCTGTCTCGACCATGTGCAGTCAGATGTTAAAAACATATTCACACATGCATGTACATAGGAAATTTTCCAAACTACACAAATATTACAAACATTTCAAAACAAGCAACAAGAACTTTTCTCTTTGAAATACTTTTCTAAAGCTACAAGTTTATTCAGCATTTCTCAGCTTTATAATTCATTCAACTTTTGTGATCTCGTATAAAATTATTTTAACTTCATCAATACAGCTTTAATTCAGTCAAAGGGACATAATACCAACAAAATAGTAACCTCTATGCATGTACATCATTACACAAAAATAAATGTAAATGTTGTTATAAAACCATTTTTATTCCTTCTTGTTGTTTCATATTTTGTGGTATTTTATGTTAAATATAAATCGTGTGGTCATGTTAATAAACAGACATCTACAAATGATCATTCTTATTAACATACCACTACAAGCTCCAAGTTAAATGTTATCCAGAAAAGAGCCCTGAGCTATTAGTAAACTAGCATAATGAAAAATGTATTTTTAATCCTGTTGAAATAAGTTAAGCTCTTTATTTTATATTTATTTTTCAGGATACTTTGTTTTCAGTTGAAGCCTTGCTTAAGAAGCACAAGAGTTTTGAAAAGGCTTTACGAGCTCAAGAAGATCGAATTGATGATCTAACCCAATTTGCCAGTGACCTTTGCCAGCAGCAACATTATGCTTCTGATGAAATCCAGGCTCTTTGTGAATCTGTGGAGAATCGGCGTCAAAAACTCTGGGCCACTTCTGCTGCTCGGAACAAAACTTTGGAAAATTCTCGCAAATATCAACTTTTCCTTCGCAATCTCTATCAGGTAAGTGCCTGATTTTATTCAGGAGTTGCAACACAAAAATATGTTATTATAATTGGTCATCCAGATCAGTGATTCTCAACTGGGGTCCATATTGACCATGGGGGTTTACATAAAAAATAGCAAATTAGGGTTTCATAGTAATATTTTAGTGGTCCATAGAGCAATTTGACTTCACAATAGTTGTTACAACTGAGAATTGGAATTTCTACAGTAATCCATTCCATATTAAAATACTAAAAATAGAAAACCAACTAAAAGAAGCTAAAAATGAAATCAAGTGATGTAAGTTAGTGTCTTTTTTACTGTCTCAAATGTTTTGATTGTAAAAAAAATTCAAAATGGTTTATTATGAGTTATTTTACTAGTGTACATAAGTGTACCATAGAGTTGTTAAATACAATTTTATTTTTAATAAATTAGTTTACTTCAAAATAAATAATATACAATTACTACTTTTAGAATACAATTCCTAAACTTACCTAGTTGTAAAAAATAAAATAAGATTTTTATTTTTTTTTATTTTTTTTTTTTTTATTGAATGGTTATGGGGCTCCTCCAAAAAGATTAAGAGTGGTTTATGGGTTAAAAAAAAAAAAAAAAAAAAAAGGAAGGTGGGATTGAACCTCCGATCTAATCTTTTAATAAAAAAGAAATCAACTATTTTTGATCAGCAAATGCTTTTCACTTTTTAGGGATGGTACAAAAATATTTTTACCTGGTATATCTCATGCCATTATTGTTTGGCTGATCATTTCCAGGTACACCCCTCCCTGCTAGGATAGCTAACTAATCTCTGTTGCAGTTGCCTGCTCAGGCACATTTGTGTTTATTAAACGGCCACAGTGCCCACCTGTGGTTTATACTGCAACGTTTTTAAGTGGACATTAGTTCCTGGGGTTTATAGCCTCTTAACATTGAACACCAGTTCTTGTACAATCACCAAAGTGGCCACTTGGGAATACTGGGCCTTGTAAGCTTATAAATGCAGTTGGTATAATGGATAATGGCTGAGCATTGATAACCGAATACCTGAGTTCCAATTCTTGTTAAATTCGTTATATTCACTTATGTGCAAATACCCTTGGGAAAAGTATGAATCCACCTCTCCTCCCCACAACTATGGGTTAATTAGTAAAACTTGTATCACTAAGACATTATTAACTAAAAAATAATTCTTACTTTAAATAACTTGCAAAGAGTTAAGCCATACAAAACAATCAATAAAATCAAGTTGCTGGTAAAGAAATCATAATCTAGCATCGTCAAAAGCCTTCCTGGACAAGGCCAGAGCACAAACACCAAACTCTCATTCATGATGAATTGTGATTTCAATCTAACACGTGGTTTCCGAAGTGTTTTGCAAACTTAATTTCACTCACAAAGCTTGTGTCAACCTGTGGTATTTTTTTTTTTTTTTTTTTTTTTTCAATCACTTTTCAGTAGTGTTGCATACTGGACAACCTCCCTCAGTCAGATGACATTAAGAAGTCACTTACCTGACAAGTCAACTATGGCGAGATTTGAATCCAGATCTCTTGTTCAGAAAATGAACATTGTAACCAATTGATCACATGCCCTCTGATGACATATAAGACTTCATTGTTTCAGCAGAGAACAGTGTATTTATGAATAAGCATTTAATGTTATTGAAATATACAGCTACAGTACTTTATATGGTTCTCCAACTTCCTGCTTTTTATTGGTTTAAGGTTTGACCTTTTACCATCACATCAACTCATTATGGTTACATACTGTTTCCCTTTGCTTCCCTTGTCTTTTGAGTTAAATTCTTCATGTCATAGAAACTTCACATGTCTTCAAAGCAGTTGGTATTATTCTCTGAATTTGTTCAAAGTGCACAAATATTTTCCTTGTCTTGACATTAGTAAGAGAAATTATAGTCTGTAAATGAGTGCTTCCAAACAGTAATTGTTACTGTAAATATATATTGGAAAAGCAATGGGATTCTTCTATCACCTTGAGAAAAAAATTTCTTTGAGAATTCTTCTTGAGTCCAGTTAGCATGCCTATTAAATTTGAAGCCTGTAAGCAAAAGGCTTTTGTTTTGTGGAGAAGTTGTACCTGGCCATTATTTCAGACATTAAATGCATGTAATAGGTTTATCAACCAACTCCAGATAGTTGTAATGTTACTTTTGGACCCTTTTTAACATTTCTAAATGTCTGTACAGTACAGTAGTATACTGAACAGTAAATACAATGAAAAAATTAAGAAATCGGCTCTATATTCTGAACATTATTTTGGTTTGATTATTGTAAATAAAGTACAAGTAATTTTTCTTTTTCATTTATTTTCAATACTTGTCTATTAGAACATATCTCAAGAGTATATACATTTGAAAGAAAATTGCCAGGGACTTTTAATTGGTTTTATTATGAAATATCTTTTTAATATTAAACAAAATTGAAATTTATCAACATTTATAATTAAAAATTGTTGCTAGAAAGCACATAATTTTCAAATACAGGGTGCAATGGATAAATTGTCTAAATTTCACAAAAATAAAAATAATACTGACATCTCATTTTAACATATATTTACTAAAATTACACAAAAAATATCTTTTAAATACTAAAGAATAAATGTATGCAATAAAATCGCCATTGGCTTCAACCACAGCCTCTAGACAACTTCAGAATCCTGTACCTCTTCTAGACAGTCTTTAAGTTGGTGAATGTTGTCATAATCCTTGCCTTCAGTTCGTTTTTGGTATTACAAGGAGTTTTGTTAGTCTCTCACTCGACTATACCCCACACATAATAATCAAGTGGATTGCAGTGTTGGGAGTTAGATGGCCAGCTGTAAAGGGTGATGTGGTCACAGAAATTATCTGATAGCCATAACTAGGCTCTCTTGCTTGTGTCGGATGGTGCAGTGTCCTGTTGCCATATATAGGGTCTTCCAGCAGCCACCCTTTTGACCCAGGGCAGCACTATCTCAAGGTACTTGATGTAGGCCTTCATGTTAAGTCTCAGGCCATCATCCACAAATTCAAGAGTTTTTTCTTATCAGAGTGAGTTTTCCAAGCTGCTATACCTTTTTATAATCAACATGAGACAACTTTTTCTGAATCAAAACTGCACTGTCATCAGATTGACACCCAAACACTCTCCAGTGTTTGTATTGGAGTTTCTGTGTGAATGATAAGCAGCACAGCATCCCATTTCAAAATTTCTAGTGAAGTGAATTGCATCATGGTGCTCTATTTCTCACAGATAGCATCTAACTCATCGTACTATACTATGCAGTCAACAAAAACAAACACACATGCAAGATTAAAATAAAATAAAATGGTGATAATTTATACATCGCACACTGTATAAGAAGCCAATTGTGTTTTAATAATTGCTTTCATTTTGTTTTTGTAGGTAACAAACTGGATCCAGGAGAAGTTAAAAGTGGCCACTGAAGAGTCTTACAGAGATGCAACTAATCTCCAGTCCAAAATAAAGAAACATGCTGCTTTTGAAGCAGAATTGACAGCCAATCGTAATAGAATTGATGACATTATCCAGGTAAATTAAAATTCTTTGACATTCCTGTAATACTGATTCATTTGAAATTGCACTGGTTTATAAATATATGAAATTACAAATCAACAAAGTAACATGTTTGTCATTTTGTGATTTTTAAATATCTTAGTCATTTGAAGTATTTAGAAAGAATAGAATTTTCATTTGAATTGATGTTAAATTATTCACCTACAATTAAGAACTCCAAACTCCATGTTTTTCGGTTTTTAATATTTTGAAGTGGTATTTTTTTTTTTGTGCTAGACAGTCACTTTTGTTTGTCTTGGCACTGGTGATCCATTTTAAGACTGTACTTCTCCAATTATGCTTAAAAAGAAAAAGTTTGAGCATTTCCTGGTGTCTGCTGTAATTATGTCAGTCTTTTTTTTCTTTGGCTACCACACAAAAATAACCATGCATAAGGGTGTACGTAAAGAATGTTTTTATATATATATACACACACACACACACACACACACTACTGACTAAAAATAATTTTTATACACCCACACTACCTACCAAAAGTTAGAAACTGCATTGATATTTTTTTTTTTTTTTTTATTAAACTTGAATCAAGTTTCATGTCTTTAAAGAAAGAAATTTATTTTTTCTGCTTCAAGTAATTATCCTCTGCAACAGACGTTACTCTGGGCCTCTCACATCATTTGTTTCTGCAGGCAATAATTCACCCCATTTTTTATATCTGTAATTTTCTAGCAATCTGATGTTCGGAATACCCTTCTATGGAAAGAATTTCCATTTGGGTTCTTTTTTTCAATACTAATCTGTTTAGTTCTTAGCATTTTAACAGTTTCTGAAAATTAATTTCTATCACCCATTAATTTAGATAGAACTTAACCTCTACCAAGCAGTGGAGTTGAAATATTTGTAAATTTCTACTCAACAGTTCAGAACAGTTATCAGGTTGTTAGAAAATTTTCAAAGCTTATGTAAATAAATTTATAATGCTTGTAGCAAATTTGTTTGAATTTTATATAAGGGTTTGCATATATACATAATAGGTGAATTTATTAATTCAAATAAGCAAAATTAGCCCCTTTTTTTTCTTTTTATGAACTTAGAAAAACAGTTCAGGGTGGTCCAAACTTTTGATTGGTAGTGTGTGTATAATATATATATATATATATATATATATATATTTTTAAGTGAATATGAAGCCAGTTAAAAAAAATTCTAAAATAAAAAAACACTGTTACCCTTTAAACATACACCCCATCCTCCATAACAATTAAGTTACATATTTGATTTTCCTTTTTGCTGTATACATTTACAATACACTTACATTCCTTGACCTCCTTTTCCACTTCCCTTCCCATTACACACACAGTCCTGTCCTTCAATAATCATATGCCTAATTACGTAGCGTTCTTTGTGGTTTTGTTTAAATAAAGCGTTAAGGTGGTCATTTTGAAATTAGCGCTAGATGAGACCACCAGGTCAAAACCATGGCCACTGCATATTTTAATTAACCTCCTGATTTTTAAACTACATATATATATATATATATATATATATATATATACACACACACACACACACACACACCTTGGCTTTTATTATCTACATTATTTACATGTTAACTATTGACTTATATCTGCATGTAAATTACTCCTCATCCTTGAAATTCAGACAGAAATTAGTTTCCATTTTTTTTTTTTTTAACATTGAATTTATTAACATTTGTCAGAACAATATTGGACATCCTTATTTTATTCATTGTCCAAACAGTTCTGGTTACAAATATTAAACAAGATGGTGAGTTTGTTTTTCATTCTTGTATTTGTTGGTAAGAATTTTGTGTTTCACTTTAAATTCTTTGATTTCCACAAAACAAAAATTGAAAATCACTATATAGTGCAAAAAAAAAAAAAAAAAATTCATCATAAGACTTAGGTCTCTAAAGATTGGATAAAACTAATTGTAATGTATGCAGATATAGGGTTTAAGAAACTGAGAATACAAGGTTTGCATATAGTCTGTTTATAGTCCCAGTAAACAGAAATGGCTCTCTCAAAAAGGAGATTAACAAAACAAGGGAAGACCACTCTTGATTATTCATAACACTAATATCAAGTAGCCACATAGATCAACTTTAGAGAATTGAATTAAGTGAAATTATTTATATTATTTCTGAAGAGTTAATGAATTTTTATTTTTAACCCAACATTTTTAGTACTTCAAATTTTTAATGGATAATCATATTTAAGTAGAACATCCTGTTTCTTAAACAGTGTTTTGTTTTTTTTTGTTTTTATCTACTAGACTGACACATTCGAGAAAATGTGCCCACCAGCAGGATTTGAATCTGTCACAGCCAAGCAAGGTTAAAGACACAGGTTTGAATCCTGCTGGAGGGTGTTTTTTTTTTTGTTTTTTTTTTTGGTTTTTTTTTTTAAATATATAGTATTCATATCACCTACCAGTCTATTTTTTAAAAAAAATGTGACATTCTACTCAAATATGGGTATCCACTGAAATTAACGTTTGAATTAATAAAAACGTTGAATTAAAAATGTCTGTTAACTCTTTATAAATTGCTTTGTTTACATTTCGGGTAAGAAACTGAGCATATGGCTTTCAAGAAAAATCTGAACAAGATGTTTCTTCAGTATCTGTCTACATTTCTGAGATGAGGTATTATGTACACTATTTATGTTATTCAGACTATTGTCCTCATCTTTGTTGCCATATTTATCATGTTTTGGCTGTTGTACGCCCCGGCCTTCTTCAGGTGGTTGGAATGTTGAACTGACCCTTTATTTTGTTCACTGGGGTAAACTGTTCTAGTTCCATGTGTCATGTCTAATGAATGTCGGTTATCAGTTATTACCTGTTAATTCACCTCTCCAAGTTCTCCACTACCTTAACCAGGTATTGAACTCACAACTGTCACTGGATCTAACCAACTCCTGTGTCATTTCCCCTTAAGGACATCTGTGTATGAATTTTTGGGATTTATAAATTCAGCAACGATTTTTTTTTTTTTTTTTTTTTTACCAGTGCTTATATTGCAATTTTTGCTGTTATCATTGCATGTTTTTTACCAGAGCTCATATTGCAATTTTTTCATTATTATTGCTTTTCTGTATGGCATTGTTTGGCTGTGAGCCAAATGGTCTAAATCATGCCAAATCGGATAGTTTCCTCCTGCAACATAGGTTCAAATCTTGCCAGAGGGCACATTTTAAGGTGTTTTTTTTTTTTTTTTTTTTTTTCAAAATGTGTAGACCATTAGACAAAATACTGTTTAAAAAATGGGATATTCTACTCAAATACAGGTAATTACTAAAAATAATGTTAGAAGTAAAAAAAAATTATTTCTCATTTAATGTTCCAACCTTTGGTAGGATAAGGTTTCAACTCTTGTATCCTTCAGCATTCTTTAGGTGTCTGTCAATTCAGGTGACTATCAGTGAATTTAGAATGGAACTCTGTAACAGAATTTGGTCAACTTGATAAGAGACCCAGAGTTGATTGTGTGTGATGCAGTAAGCACCAGAAGTTACATTGTTTTCCACAATTGGCAGTTGAGAGAGGTTAATCTATTTATAATAGGTGTCACTGACAAAATTTGCATAAGAATAATACAGGGTAGGTATAAAACTATTAGCCAATAGTCAGTGTAGGTTTGGGACTAAGAGAGCTATATAACACCAGCTTTTTCTTGGTCTTGATATATGCTCTCAACAGGCAGAAGCCCAAACAAAACACACTCTTTATTCAACCTATAGGAGTAAATGTAGTGAACACTAGGTGAGAATGTGAACATCTATCAGGTGCAGAGAATTTATCTGGTTTTATATTGTATTTCTAGGGCATTCTGCTTTACACCTTTGATCTTGGTGGCTATGCTAGTAATTGGAGGATTAATTTCAATTTTAAATGTTTTTTTTTGTTGTTTTTGTTTTGTGTATTGGAAGTGGTACATAGAGCCATGTGCAGAAAACAAATTATTTGTAATTTTGCTATTGTGGTGTTCACATAGCAGGAATCAGAGGGTAAAATTATTGGATTTGAAATAGAATATAACATCTCTGTACAGCCAAAAGCGAATTTTCGTTTCTGAAGATGAGTAGTATTTATGAAGAAATGACATTAAAAAAATAATTTATAGGTCCCATCATAAAAAATGCATATTAAATATAAACTTTTTTTTTTTTTTTTTTTTTTTTTTTGCACCATAGTAATTTTCACATGAAGGGTGTTTCATTAAAACGGATCAAAATCAGCAGTAAATAAATCGGTGTTATTGGTGAAAATTTATTTATTTCTCTATTGGATCATGTTATTTAAGTCATGTCAATTATATATGAAAAATAATATTGTCCAAATGTCTGCCAAATCTGAAAGAAAGACAAAATTATTAGACACTTAATTCACATTTAAAATTGGTCCAAGTTATTGAAACACCCTTTACTTTGTTTTTTACTGATTTTTTTTTTTCTTTTTGTTCTTTGTTTAGAATGACATTTTTAACTTTTTATCTGTTAATTGTTAAAAATAATGAAACCTTGAATGCGATGACCACTTTATATTTGACAAATTGCTAGAAATTTTTCTTCATGAAAATATTTGTATAAATATTGTTTAAAATGAATCTGTTATTGTTTCACAAGTTGTTTGAATTGGTATTCTCAGCTTTGATGTTTATCTCTACAATTTAGCCACTGTTCTCAGTCCTTGTTAGGTTTCATATTTAATCACTATTTTTTTTTTTTCTTTTAAAGATTGTTCTTGATTTAGGAATCACAGATACTTGCTGGCAGCAATAATTCTTGACTCTGACTGAAATATACAATTATTCAATAGATCAGTAACGTGATTTAAAAATATAAAATATACTCACTTCTATGGGATTAGCTTTATTAGTAAAGAACTTTAAACTAAAAATTCACCACTTGTTCACCATCTCTGTCAAAACATTCTTGGAATATTGCAAAGCTGATTAAAAAAAAAAGATATACATCAATGAGAGTAATGTTCATAAATATACTTATCAGATTGAGGCTTTCTGATGGATATCATGCATGGTGTCAAACCCATTCAGAAATATCTAAACTATCAATTGCAGACAAACAGATCAATGATTAAAAATGGCTGTAGGTCGTAGTAAGGATCATGTATCTTTTGAACCTCATGGACTGGCAATAAGTAATCGCAAACAAGGAATTGTACCAAATAACAGAAACTAAAGTTCAAATTCCAGTCGAATCCATTACATTCACTTACATGCTAATAGCCTTGGGAATGGTATGAATCCTCTTCTCTCAGCTATGGATAAGTAGCAGGACAGACCGGGTCCTAAAGCCTTGGATGGCAACTGGTCTATTGCAGAAAGAAATGGCAACCTACTGCGCGTTGAAATGCACCTCATCAGTCATGTATCAAAAGATACATGATCGTGTAAGCATGTATCAGCCATGGTACATGACAGTCCATTAGCTGTTATCCTTCTTTCCAATACTAATGGGAGTTTTTTACATTTTGTTTGAAGTGTGTGTGTGTATGTATGTATGTATGTATATGTGTGTGTGTGTGTATATATATATATATATATATAAAACTTTGATTAGCTTAGATGTGACACAAGGCCAAAAGTATGTCTTACTCATTGAGGATCAAACTCATTATTCATTCATAATTGATCTTGCAAGACAAACTTGCTAGCCATTACACCACATTGAAGTTTTTTTTGTGTATATATATATATATATATATATATATATATATATATATATATATATTATTTTTTGTTTAAAAATATGATTCCTTCGCTACATAAGAGTTCTCATGTTTCAAAAACGAGAGCCGAAATATCCAAATAATTATTAAAATTAAGATGGATACATACACACACACACACATATATATATGTGAAAGCACAAAGCTATAAAGAGCTTTCAAGTATAGGAAAACATAGTAAACATGGTGGATTGTTTATCCATAGGAATGACTGCCAGATCTAGCACCATCTATAATAGGAAAAAAAATTTAATCTGGAGAAAAGCAGATAAAGACAGACTGGCTGAAACAAAAAAATACAAAGATGAGGATATTAATCCAAGTAACTCTTGGAATAAAATTTTTGCATGCTGTTTGCATTAAATCACCATATAAGTTTTGTGTTGTGCATTTTTAGCTAATTTGAAAATCTTCTTTTTTTTTTTTAATACATTCACTTATGTGCAAATACCAATGGGAAAAGCATGAATCCATTTCCTTGCCCCCAGCTATGGGTTAAATAGTATAACGTGTATCTGGAAAAATCATTGTTATTCTAAAACAAAATGTTAATGCAATATTTACATGCAAAACAAGTTATTTTACAATACAAAATGTTGACTTTAAATCAACAAAGGGTTGGTAAGCTGTAAAAATCAAAACAAAAAACTAATCAATCTATTTTCTAAGGGAAGTATTTGTATTTTTGTTAGCTTAGAATCACTTACCTAATAGTATTAGTGTTAGAATTCTGTGTTCAAAAGCTATTATGAATGAGCATTCTTTGCTTTGTTTAGCAAGTACCTATTTTGTTGACCTTTGTGTTTTTAAAGGTATTTATTAATTTTAGCAAAGTTCATGATGCACACCTAAGTTGAAAATGCAATTGGAGTCTTTAAGAAAATTAGTAACTTTACGGGTTTCACTATTCTATAATTTTCAAAAGTTTCTCTCTCGTATGTGCACCAGTTGAGAGAAATATATTTGATCTATTTTTAAACAAGGTAAGTTTAGGCCAAATTAATTCCTAATTTTTTCATGGTATCTTTTATTATGATAGTACTCTATTATAAATTTCACATAATTTTGTAAATATATTTTGAATAGAAGTGACATTTAAATTATTGACTTTTCTTTTAAATATTTTTTTTTGTTCAGATTTACTTCTAATTTATAGTGGTGATGCAATTATTTTACATTACCATTTTGAAATTAACTATAAGCATAATTTACAATATTTACTCAAATACAAATAAGATAAAGTAATTTAATTACTTATAACTTGCAACAAAATGGTTTCCTGATGATTTTGTTAGGGTGACTCTCATCTAGAAGGTATGTTTCTCCATCTATTAAGAAAAAGAAATATTACTGTTTACTCCTGAAACCAGTAAGTATGCATACCAAATTTGAGGTTTCTCTATGAAATTGTTAGCTGTGTATAGTAAACCTTCTTTCCAATTATTATATATTCAATAAATTAAATACATTTCTTTTGGAACTGTTTTTTCATGAATTTTTTTTTACTTTCTTTTAAGATCCCTCCGCTGCCCTTACATTGCAAAGATGGAAATTTTTACAAAGGTTTCCATGCTCAAAAATTAAATAAATAATTGTAACTGATTAAAATAACTTTTTTTTTTTTTTTGTCTTAATTGGCAGATTAATTATTAAATGATGAAGTACTAATTTTTGTTATTTACTGATTTTTATTGTATTTAGGAAGGCAAAAAACTGCTCAGTGATGACCATTATGCAAAGGAAGATGTTGAAGAATCTCTCAAAGAATTGGAACTTTGTTGGAAACAACTTTGGGAGACAAGTAATCAGAAAGATAAACATCTTAAAGATGCCTATGAAGTAAGTACAATCTTCTTGCTATATCCCTCACCAATTCATAATCAGAAATGGTTATTTTTTTATATATATATATATATATATATATATATATATATATATATATAAAAAGATTTTCCTAAAAGTAACCACCTTAGTAAAATATTTAACAGAAACACATTAAAACTAAGTTACAGCTGCACCAATAATTTTGAAGATCATAAAGTTATGCAATAATAAAAATTTAAACCAATTTAATAATCTGGATCATAATACAAGTTCCAAGGAAAATATTGTTAATGATACTGGCCTCTCTAATTGTAGGAATTCTGACCAATGCCCATTGCCAAACAAATGTTTAACTAAATTTCTTGTTTATCTTTACTATCTCTATAATAGAGAATTTGACAGTTGAAAAGTTCTATATTGGCAGTACTAAGAATTATTTCAAGATTATGTGGTATCAACATGTGTTGCCCTTTACTAATAATACTTGTAGAAATAATACATCACTTTCTAAATGTTTTTGGAGTTTGAAAGATGATGATAAAACTCCTAAGGTGAAATGGAAAATTTTAAAAATGACAAGGACATGTAGATCCTTATATGAACCCTGTTTTATATGTTTACATGAAAAATTGGAAACTATCAGGTTCCTTGATAAGAATGCTTTATTAAATAATCAAAGATCAGAGTTAATGGTAAATTGTAAACATAGTCTACCTTTAACTTTACAATTCAGTTAGACTTGGTATTTGACAAGGTTTTTCTTAAATTTTAGTTGAACTGTATTGCATCATATATGGCTTATCTTTCTATTCGTAAGATTAATTTGGATTTAATATAATTTTATATTAATCTCCTGGTAGTATTAATAACATCTTGTACTGATGTATTAGTATTTGGACATTTTACAATGATGGGTTATTATCAACATCTTATATGAAGAATCTTTATTCAAGAGTTGCATATTAATTTACAAAGTAATTCTATATTATTATTAAAATTATTTACTGGTTTCTTAAAGAAGCTATTTATCAACTATAATTTTTTTTATGTAGGAAACTCACAAAGCATATAACTTTAACATTTTGTTAAATTACCTCATCATCCCATTTTTTTCTTAGGAAATGGCATTGTCTAGTGTGTATAAATTATGTATCCATTAACATTCACTCCTTTTTGTCTGCTGTTAGCTGCCAATCTACACGTCATGACCGATTTATAAAAATTAATTTTTAAATTCTTGCTTCTTTGCTTAGTTTAAATTTAACAGATCATATTCGTTTGGTTGATCAGAGTAAAGACCACAAACCTTATGCCTCCTACCTTTTTTTTTAATTTTACATCTAAATTGTTCACTTGCCAGTAATTTACAGTTGCCAGATGAGATGCATTGAAACATGACTGCAATTGTGTAGCTATTTTGGCATGTTTGTGGTGTAGTATCCTTTTTATATATATATATATATATATAATATGAGATCATTTGATAAGACACCAGCAGTGTTGAAACAAAACTGCAACTTTTGTAGTGATCGTATAACCTGCATATGTCATAAATTTGAAAATATATATATTGAAGCAAGTTGGACACCATAGGGGTTAATGGATAAGTCTAAGAAGTCCTGTTAAATGGTCACCAAGGTCACCAGACCTCACACTCTGTTTTTTCTGGGGGATCATTTGGAATCAGTTGTTTATCAGACTTGCCCAAGAAATATTGAGGAACTTAAAGAAAGAATTAAATATGGATGTAGTAAAATTACAGAGGAAACTCTCCGATATGCTAATGAATTCTGGAGGCCCAGAATTGAAATAAGTTTTTAAAAAGGACATTTTGAATAGCACATATTACAATTAAATAACTAGTAAATAAAATCTTCATGTGTAATAATGCTTTTAATTATTCCTATGGAGCACAACTTTTTTGCCTCACCCTGTGTGTGTGTATATATATATATATATATATATATATATATATATATATATATATATATAAATATAAAAACAATTTTAGGGGAGAAAAATTATAACAGTGTAGAAAATGCTTTAGCTGCTCACTATAAAGATATTAATCAGAAAAAAATGTTACTCTTAATTAAGAGAGAACCATTTACTAAGATAAAAGTTTAGAAAGTGCTTTAATCTCTAGATCATCCACAGTAAATTTGAGTTTATTTTTTTCACATTTTACCTTTTGGTAGAGCTATTATCACAATGCAGGATATTTAATAACAAGAGTAATGAAAACTTACCCTTGAAACTCCTATTTTTTTTGGGGGGGGGTCCTGTTTGGCCTCTGGAATTTTTTTTTTTCTCAGTGCTATTTTTTAGCCATCTATTTGAATTATTTTTAAACTGACATTACATTATCAGTCATCAACTAATAATATACCTTGTGTATCTGCATGGCTGGTGTGGTGCATACTATGCAGGAAGCTCCAACAAGGTTGGAGCCCCAAAATGGCTAATTTCAGCAGTTTCTTTTCTTCTTTTTTAAGTTATATTGTTAATCATCAACCATAATAATCGACAAGGCTGGTGCTTACTACCCCAAACGTTTCAATTGCTTATTTGCCTACTGAAAACTGAAATACTATTTTTTAAAAGAAAATTAAGACAATCCCATTTGTGTTGTGTTGGAATCTTTGTAAAACTTTTTTTTCTTTGAAGATACATTGGTGATTAATCTTTATGGAAATGTAAAAATTTGCAACATTTTTTCAAGTAAAATTTAGTCATGAATATATTGGTGGTAGTTATTACAAAAAGAATAAATAAACCTATTCATTATAAAAGTAAATAATTAATAAATATGTACTGAAATTTTCTATTAAATTGTATAATTTCTTGATCTTTGGTAATTTTAAAAAAAGTGCTGCCTTCAGCACAACCCCCACCCCCCACAATTTTCTTTCAAGGGTTTGTGGTGCCCTCAGGTTGGGAAAATTTGAAATCGACTTGTAGTATCAAAATTTCGGGAGTGTGTGAAACCCCTAGCACTGGCCCTGCCCAATGAAAGTAAATGAAACCAGTGAGATTGTATATCCAAAATATTTTAAAAAAAAAAAAAAAAAAAAAAAAATTTTAATTCTAAGTATCCGCTTTCTTTCATGCTTATGTGTAGTCACATCAATTCACTTTGTAGTTCTAAAGGACAAAACATATCACAAAATTTTCTTCCACTTTGTCATACTTTATCCCTAAGAAAAAAAAATGTATGCAATAAATTTGTGTATATAATACCAACAGTTATTGACATTTGGAAAAACATTCATGATAGTATGTTTCAAAAATAATATTCGATAATGCATTTCACTTAACATATTTTTCATTATCCATCTGAAGAAGCCATAGAGATAAAATGCATTGTTGGATATTATTTTTGAAACATACTTTCATGAATGTTTTTCCAAATGTCAATAACTTAAATGGCTTTGTTGCCTTGCTTGGGAGGAAATTATTAAAAAAAAAAATTACAGCAAATATACCTCTTACAGGAATGGAATACAGGTTTGATTCCTATCAAGTACATTTTCATTATGAAGACTTTGAATAATCTAGGCTGATAGATGTTAATTTAACTTTGTGAATAAATTGGATGCCTACTTTAACGTGTACTCACTAAAATAATGTTCGTAGTAATACAAGATATTGTTGAATTAAAAAAATTATTGATTACATAAATTTTGTTTGCATGTTGGATACAAAAATAGAAATCTGTCTCAATTAGTGAGTTTCAGTTGAATTCTTACTGTTGATAAATGTTATCTTATTCTAGGCAGTAAATGTGAACAGAGACTTGGACGACCTCCATGCTTGGATGGATGAGGTTGAAAACCAGTTGACATCAGAAGACCATGGAAAAGACTTGGCTGCTGTCACATTGCTAATTAAAAAGAACCAGGTAATTTTTTTTTTTTTTTTTTTTTGCTATTTATAGAAAAAAATGTGATTTTCTTCCTTTCCTCTGTATTAAACATTGTTGGTTAGTATTTATCATAAATATGGATTCATCAATCTCTGGAAACTATGGAGTATCCTAAGGTTGCTAGCTCATCCTTATTGCAGGAGCTTACGGTGACATCATATTGATTATACGGGAATTGGTGTTTCAATGTCAAGCCTAGTCAGTGCCTAGATGGATGATTGCTTGGGAATACCAGGTGCTGTAAGCTTGGACATGTGGGTTGTGGAATCAGCATAATATTGTAACACCAATTACCATATAATCACTAAAGTTAAGCAACTGGGAATATCAGGTTTGATGTTTGGGTGTTGTAATGGATACTGACTCAAAATTGTTAGAGAGCTGATTACCAATTAAAATCAGGTTTGTTATATTCACTTATATGCAAATACCCTTGGGAAATCTCCTGCAACGTTTGAAAGTACTCAGGAAGAAAATATTAGGTTGGTGCAAAAATAATGGCGTAATAATGTCGTTTTTTGACGTATTTTTTAATGTCAAAAAACGACATTCTTACGTCATATTTTTTGCACCAACCTAATAATATAAAATAAAAATGAACTTTGACAAGTTGATTGATAAACACAACACACCTAAATAAAACGATATCCAGAACTTGTCCATATTATTTAACCAAACATGTTAGAGAGAATTATTAGTTTGGTGCAAAAATAATGACGTAATAATGTTGTTTTTTGACTTTAAAAAATAACTTAAAAACGACATTATTATGTCATTATTTTTGCACCAACCTAATATTACTGCTGAAATGGAACATGTATATTCAGGGTGCAATGGATAAATTGTCTAAATTATGCAAAAATGAAAATAACACTGACATTTTAACAGATATATTTACCAAAATTACACAAAAAATATCTTTCAATACTAAAGAGTAAATTTATTCAGTGAAATTGCCATTGGCTTCAGCCATGACTTCCAGATGACTTCAGAATCTCCTGCATCTCTTCTGGATGGTCTCCTTGGTTAAATTGAGAATGCTACCACAATCCTTGCCATTAGTTCATCTCTGATGATATAACGCATTTTGTTGGTCTCTTGCTCAACTGTGAACCAAATATAATCAAGGCAGCTGCAGTCTGAGGGTGGGTAGGTTGCCTGATGTATGGGTTGATGTGGTTGCAGAAATTTTCCCAGCCATGACTGGATTCTCCTGGTTGTGTGGCATAGTGCAGTGTCCTGTTGACAAACATAGGATCTTCCAGCAGCCATCCTCTTAAACCAGGGCATTACTACTTCTAAGCCTCAGTATTGAGTGATCGATTGTCAGATGATGGAGACACTCATCATCTGACAATCGATCACGCAAGTTAACCTTTCCAGATAGGATAAAACGAGATACATTGATCCCTAAGGAAGGTCTTTTAGGAGCTATGACGGATAGGGAATACTGGAGGTGTAGTGAGTTTAATCTCGTCTGAGGCCGCAGGATGATGATTGAGTGATGCTCTATGGGGAGATGGAGACATAACCTCACCGTCACTAGTGATCACTCCAAACACCTTTATAATCACCATTAGACTCCTCCAACTCCTGAATCCTCTGCACTGTCCTCAGATTGAAACCCCAAAACTCAAATGTTCATATTGGAGCTTCTGATGCAAATGCTAAGTAGTACAGCATGCAGTTTTCAAATTTCTAGCAGAGTAAGTTGCATCATGATGCTCTTTTTCACAGACGGTGCCCAACTAACCCTACTATATAGTCCAGTCAACAAAAACAATCCACATACATGCAAAATTAAAAATATAAAATGGTGACAATTTACCTATCATACCCTCTGTGTGAAGTTATATGCTAAAAGTCAACAAGATATCCTTAAACTTATTTGTCTATCAACCAATTCACAATTAGAGAAATTTAATGTCTTTTTGCTTTTGTTTTTTTTTTCCAACAGCGTTTGAAACAAGATTATAACAACCATAGTGAAAAAATAAATGATCTTGTGGAACATACAAGACGACTCAATGAGGAGAAACATTTTATGGGTAAGGAACTTCTGCAGAGAACACAAGAAACAGCTGACCGGTAAGTGACTAGTATTTTCAAAATTAGTAGGGAACAAGAAAATATTAGCAATATGACCACTTTTCCATAGCTATAAGCATAGCTACAGTTGTAAAGATAACATTGAACAGACTAATAAGGACACATGACTAAATTTCACTTACATAAAACTAGTGTTTATTCAACTCCAGATTTCAATTAGTATCAGTGTGTGGATTTTGGGGTTTTCTCCAAACATGGATTCTTACAAGATTCTTTACTTATTCCTCTTGCTTATATATTTTCATGTCATTTGTTGTCACACATGCACACATCCCAAGTGCAGCTGGGTCAACGACTTGTTTATACATTGGTTAATTTTTGTATAATAATTAACACTTATGGAGTAGGGTTGGGTGTGGATAGGAGTGGTGGCAAATGTGAGTTGGGGGTAATGAAGCTATCATTGACATTATGTGCTCAAGATCTTTGTCTGATGGCTAGGTCATCTTCGAGATTGACCTGCTGATTCACCTGGTTTGTATGATACTTTGGTGTAACACAGTGCAAAGTCTATTTTGGTATCATCTGGGGTGAGCACAAAACATATTGGGTCTATTGTAGATCGGTTTCTCTTAGAATACAGTTTCTTTGAAATTATACTGTTACAAATTCATTCACAAAATTAACATTATACTGTCACAAAATATTCTTGTGTAATGTTACTCCTATGCTTGGTAATCAGGAAAATGTAATGAATGATTGGTATCTGAATTTACAAATCAGCTTATTTTGTTGGGTAAGGGGAATTGTTGCTGAGGAAATAAGACAAATATTAGCAATTTTCTTATAAGGAAATATTTGGCATTCACTGACAGTTGAAATTTGTAAAATCTTTCTCTTAAAACAATTTTTCAGAAAAATAGCTTTCTCAAATCCAGTAACTATTGTAGTTTCCAGTATTGATGGTGGTTTACATCCTAACCTTTTGTTTGAAGTTGTGTGGAATATCAACATGAGATATCCATTTTAGTTGTTACTGTTGTTGAAAGTCCTCAAGTGATGTGGTTTCTGTTATTTGGTACAATTCTTTCTTTGATTGTATCTATGGATATAACAGTAGACTGGACTCTCAAGCATTTTATAACAACCAGTCTAAGAGAAAGGAAAACTGAATTCCAAACTCAAAGACATCAATAGAAAACCACTCGTTCATTTTCCAAGGAATTGGAGTAGATTGCAGATAATGAATAAATAAATGGAAAAAATAGTTTGTGGAAATCTAAAAGGGAAAAAAATTCTTTTGCTATAAGTATTTTGAATACTGGTTTTTGCTTTTGGCAAACTCCCATAGTGTGATTTGCTTTGGCACATGAGATTTTTCTCCAGCCATAAACCTCTTCATTGAGTTTGAGATAGAAATATGCCTTGTTTTTTTTTGTTTTTTTTCCTCTTACATCAATAAAGATTTTGTCATCTTCTAAATGACATACTGTATTTTCATATAATACAACCAACCCACCCTTTTTTGACCTACATTTTCTTTCAAAATTTCTTATATGGGGCACCCTTTAGGGATGGAACTCACTATTCAGTAATAATTGATCTAGTGAGCCGAACTTACTAACCATTACACCATGTTGAAGTACCCAAATGATTTTGTAAGTGTAGCTAAGATGTGGCACAAGACTGACAGTATGAAGTTCAAACTTGCTACTCTGTCATAATTGATCTAGTGAAACAGGTTTGCTAAACAATACACCATGTTGAAGCAACCAAATTATACCTTCGGCATAAATTGACCCAAATAGGAGTTGACATGCCGTTAAATCCAACATCGATCCAAATTATACACAAGTAGGTTTTAAGAAATTTTTACACAGCTTACAAAAAATATCCCCTATTTAAAATGGCAAGATTGCAAATAGACTCGGTTACCACAGTAGATAAAACACAAAGTAGGCAAATATTGATAATAACAATTATATACAAAAGATATTTGATATGTCAGCAATATTTGTGTTTTGGGAATTGGTGTAATTAAAATCTTTTGTCTCAAAGACAGAAAATTTACAAAAAAAAAAATAATAAATAAATAATAATCAAGGGAATACACAAACTCCAGGTTTTGATAACATTGTTACAACAAAGTGCCTTCTCAGAAAAATGAGTTTTGAAACAGAAATTAGAAGAAACATGCAATGGCTAAACATCAGATTTATTTGTAATTTTTTAATATCATTAAAAATTAAATATTTTATTGAAATATATGTACAACATTGAGGTTTTAATGGATAATAATGTATAACATATTTTAAAAATTAACAGAGGTATGGCTGTATTATTCTTATGTAATTTCTTCCCAGCTTTTAGTTTTTTAGTGTTGCATTAGTTTCAGTGTTGCATTATGCACAAGAAAATACAGTAAAAATATAGATTCAATCTCTCATTAAGACTAACGTTTTCACGTTGTGCATGAATTTATGCTGCAACACTGAAATTTAAAGATACTTTTGGATAGTGAAAGATGCCTTACAAAAGCTAAGCAAAATATTAAGAAATTGGAAAAATTCATAAACAAAGAAAAGAATACTACACTGTTACATAATATCAGTCCTCCTATATAGCAGTGAATGCTGGACAATCTTCTCACAGAAGAGACCTGAAGCAACAAATGTGGCTCTACAGAAGGATGCAGAGAATACTATAGACTGACATGATTTTCGTTAAAGATATTACAAGCAATGTCAATATATGACTTTGAAGTTAACCTCTGAATACTGACATGTTTTTAAAGGTTTTAATTGTTTTGTTTTTTTTTCATTTTAAATTAATTTCATTGTAATTTAAAAACAATATTTGGTTTGAACTTGCAGGTACGAATCCTTGATTGAACCCTTTAATATCAGAGATGAGAACCTAAATGACACCCTCTCTCTCTACCGTTTTTATCGTGATGTTGATGATGAACTGAACTGGATCAATGAGAAGAAACCAGTTGTTGAATCTAAAGACTTAGGAAATTCTCTTCAGGAAGTCCAGAACCTCTTCAAAAAATACCAGGTATGTTATGAAAGATTCCTGATCAATTATTTCTTTGTTGTAACATTTATCAAAATATATTCAATAGATAAACTTGCAGAAATATTCATTCTGACCTGAAGACACCTACTGTTATATTTTGTGCTAATAGGAATATATACTTGACAAACATGGTGGATAAAATAAGTAAAGGTTTATTGTAAAAAAAAAAACATTACAATAAGAATAAAGGTAACAATTATGCACCAGGTCATCACAAGTCAATCCAGTAGTGAGTGCTACCATTGGAAGGTCGATAGTTCTGGTGTAAGTCCAAGTAGTACTCAACAGATCCCAGCTAGACCCTGTAGTCCATTGACTTACAGATACTTATAGGTAGTTACTACCTATAGTCTAGTCACTCATGGGGGTGACGGGTTATTCCATTACATCACCTACCTAACTACTTTGAAGATGGTGAAACATGTCAATAAAAATTTTTCCACTGTCTCAATTATTAACCATGTGTAAAGAGAGGTTATGAAAGCTTTACATAATATCATATGTTTCATGGCATATAAGATCTCACTAATTATTTACAGTTAAGCTCAGCAATTGCAAGCCTGGTCAGTACCTAGATGGGTGACTACTTGGGAACAAAAGGTGTTGTAAGTTTGGATAATAACTTGGAATGAGAAATCTGAGAACCAAGTTCAAATTCTAGGGCAGTTTGCTACACTTACTTATATGCAAATACCTTTGGGAAAGATATGAATCCATCTCTTCCTCCTCATAGCTATGGGTTAAATAACAGACTGGGTCCTAGAGTCTTGATTGACAACCAGTCTACTGCAGACAATAATGGCAGCCTACTGACAATTCTTCCAATTCAATTATGAATCGAAAAGACATGATTGGCCAAACATGTATCATGCATTCGCACCCCAGGAAAGAACTAAAGTACTATTGATTTACACCAGGTACAAGTTCTGGTAGGCTATTATGCCAATAGAACATATTTTAAGACTTTAACCATGCAAGTGGAATTATTTGTATTGAGATATATAGTGATTTTCCAATCGTACCTCAGATGTGGCACAAGGCTGGAAGTACGGAGCACCCAGTGAGGAACAAACTCACTACTCAGTCGTAATTGTTCTAGCAAGACAAGCTGGCTAATCATTACACCACCTTGAGCTGCCCAATTGATATATATATATAATATTATGTGGAAAAAAATTAATGCTCATCTGGTATAATAAAAAATATCTTTAAATATGGTCCACTAGAGGTATAATGGATACTTCTATGTATCCTGTCCCTTCAGGAAAACTTCTTATCCATTGTGGCTCTTAGTGTTTCTACCTTTGCTAAACGCATGAAGTGTATATATATATATATATATATATATATATATATATATATATATATATATGAGTTTGTAACCCTAAGTTTCATGCTTCTGCTATCATCAAATTTCGTTTGATGATCAAAAAAAAGTTAGTAAAAAAAAAAAAAAATTCCTTTTGAAGTGGGATAAAATGAACACATGTATATTTCATTTTATCCGCAACCAATATATTTCCGACACACTTGGTTTTTCTCTCCTCTTCACCTTCTATTGCACCTCATGCTGTGCTTATTCATTTATTTATTTTTTTAAAATATAGCATTCATAAAAAATTTTATTTTAAAAAAAAAATAGTGTTAGGAAATCAATTGGTCGAAATCACCTGAAGATACTGAAAGATTGAAACATTCTTGAACTGTTTATTATTGTCTGTATTTGTTTAACTTTGCAGGCCATAGAATCTGAGATAACTGCTCATGAGCCGTTGATTGAAACAGTTGCCACATCAGCCCAAGATATGGTGAAAAGCAATCATTTTGAAGCTGCTAAAGTTGAGTTGCGCATCAATGACCTTCTTCAGAAATTGCAACAACTTAAAGAATGCTCTTCAATGCGCAAAATCAAACTGCAAGATTCTATGGAAGCCCAAAAGGTGAAATTTTCTTTTTCATGATTTCATTAAATAATTTGGATTTACTTGCTAAATGCATCTGTAACAAGTTAGTCAATCTTCTGCCTTAAAGGATAAAATTATAATCTTTCTCCCTATTTTTTTTTCTCTGTTATGTTTTGTTCTTTCTTTTAACTTCTTTTCTTTCTTTTAACTTCTTTTCTTTCTTTTAACTTCTTTTCTTTCTTTTAACTTCTTTTCTTTCTTTTAACTTCTTTTCTTTTCTTTTAACTTTTCTTTTCTTTTAACTTTTCTTTTCTTTTAACTTTTCTTTTCTTTTATCTTTTCTTTTCTTTTCTTTTC
>CAHIKZ030005372.1:307500-382500 GCA_903632075.3 Acanthosepion pharaonis
TTTTTTCGCTCTTGTTTTGAAACATGGGACTTATGTGGCGATTTGAATCATATTTTTAAATAAATAATTATATATATATATGCCATCTACAGACTGTTTTCACTGTATCAACTCCGTACATAAATTGTTAAATCTTTTTTGTATTTTTAGATTCTGCAGCACAAATTTGATGACTTCTTAAAAGAGCTGGGTTCTGGAGAGGATCGCATCACAAACATAAATCATAAAGCAAAGGTGATGATTGAAGCAAACCACTATCGGTCAGAGGAGATTGTTGAAGAAGCAAAGAAAGTTAGCCAATTATGGGAAGAACTCAATGAAATAGCTAAAGCTCGAAAAGAAGTAAGAAAAATTGATTTTAAAATTTTTTTTATTCTTCCATTCTACCAAAAAGTTGATCCTTATTCTTTTATTCCATCCTTATTCTTTTATTCCATCCTTATTCTTTTATTCCATCCTTATTCTTTTATTCCATCCTTATTCTTTTATTCCATCCTTATTCTTTTATTCCATCCTTATTCTTTTATTCCATCCTTATTCTTTTTTATTCCATCTTTTATTCCATCCTTATTCTTTTATTCCATCCTTATTCTTTTTATTCCATCCTTATTTTTTTTTCCATCCTTATTCTTTTATTCCATCCTTATTCTTTTATTCCATCCTTATTCTTTTATTCCATCCTTATTCTTTTATTCCATCCTTATTCTTTTATTCCATCCTTATTCTTTTATTCCATCCTTATTCTTTTATTCCATCCTTATTCTTTTATTCCATCCTTATTCTTTTATTCCATCCTTATTCTTTTATTCCATCCTTATTCTTTTATTTTATTCTTTTATTCCATCTTATTCTTTTATTTCTTATTCTTTTATTCCATCCTTATTCTTTTATTCCATCCTTATTCTTTTATTCCATCCTTATTCTTTTATTCCATCCTTATTCTTTTATTCTCTCAAAATAAGGATATTCATTTGCATCATAGTAGATATGTTATAATAACAAAAATGAAAACAATAGTCTGCATGTAAAAAAAAAAAAAAAAATGCATTGAAATTAGTTAAGAATCTAATTTCTATAATAATAAAGTGTTCACATACATAAATGCTATATGGAAATTTGTTGTTTTGCTGATATGCATTTATTTCCTGTGATAAAGTTCTTTTCTGATGATGCCAAATATTCAGTGAAACATATTCAAGTAAGAAATTTTATAAAATTTATATAGTGTTAAGATCAGAAACAGAATAGGAAGATAAATTTTGAACTTTAACATCACAGAAGAATTTAAAATCATCCCCACTCCATATTGTGTTATGCTACAAGTAGGTTATTGCCATTGTAATGAATGAAAGCCATCATAAGAAGAATAGTGCTTAAAAGTAAATGTTTGATACTTGATTTGTATTTACTTTGAAAATAAGCAAGAAATAGATGGTAAGTGGTCATGAATTAATATAAGTATTGCTCAAAGATTATTGCCAAGTGTTAACAAACTTCCCAAAATCTGACCAAATGACTAAACATCAGTTTTTCTTGTTTGTTTTTTTTCTAAGGATTCTTAATCATGCTGCATTTTTTTTCTTCTGCTAATCATTTCACCTCGTCAAGGGGATAAAGCCACTAATATGCAAGGGGTTTATGAGAGTGAAAGAAAATGAGGAAAGTTTTATTGAAGAGAAAGGACAATAAAAGAAAAGGATTAAAAAAGATTGAAGAGGACTATTGATGTTGCATTTAAATTTTTGAAAACTGTAATTGACAGGAAAGCAAAAAGCCAGAAGAGTTTCACAAGCAAGAAGTGCAAGAGAAGAAACTATTAGTACAGAATTTAGTTACATCTAGAAATTTCAACAGTAAAATGTGACCTAGCTGCCAATCAAGTACTGTACTTAAATTTATGAAGTCATACTATCAATAGCTCATCAGAACAATTGCCATAAAAATTTTCATAGAAAAAGCACAGGGAAGCTGTGTTAGAGCAGTGAGGAAGTGATTGAAGTTGAGATGCCAGGTTGGGACTGATAACATTGCAGATTCTTCTTTGGATTTTGTCAAGAATCTAGATATATATTGTAAATGTATTACTTTTAATTGTACTTGGAAAATGCATTGAAAATCTGAAAGAAAGGGATTATCAGTGGTCAGAAAGTATAAGCGTGACTAATATCACTATTATATGCATAAAAATTATCTAATGAAATTGTTTTTCTTTGTTAGGCTCTGATTAGTGCCCACCAAATCCATTTCTATGGCAGAGATACTCATGACACCTTGGAGTGGATCAAGGAGAAGGACACTGTTGTGGCCAGTGAAGATTATGGTCATGACCTTGAGAGTGTACAGTCATTACTGAGTCGACACAATGGATTGGAGGTGAGTAAACATTTTCTTTGATAATTCCTAGGGTAGGAGTGTCGGCCAGAATGCCTGTTATAATATTCACAGCAATATGTCTAACACAGGAAGTTCTGAATTTTTCATGTCTCCAATTCTTTTTTTTACTAAGCAAAGAAATCCATACTGGCCAAACTAGTACATCTTTCTGCAAGTCGAATAATTACTGTTGCTTTCAAATTTCTTACCTTTCAGAAATACCCTTTACTTATTACGTAGATCTTATCTCGGTTGAATGATCTGTCTCCATACAAGACTTTGAATTGGAATGGTAGACAATATAGATATGACTTTCTATAAAAAGGTAGGGACACTGGAAAATATCCTTCTGAAAAAAAAAAAGAAGACCCTCTCATTTTCTGTATTGATTGAGAAAGGTGTTGAGTGGTTGTTAATGTCCACTTTGATATAAAATAGGCATTATAGAAAATTTGCTCATGAGAACACACAAGAATTCATCCTCTTGTCCACTTTTCTTCAAAGAACTTAACATGAAACATGCTAGTTAATAACAGTTTACTGAATTTTTTTTTTTTTTTAATCTTTCTCTTTCTAAAGTTACCGATAGAAACAATGAACATACAGATAAAAACATTAACATTTTCTACAAAAATCAAATGCTTGGTAACTATAAGCAAGATGAATCTTCCCTTAGAAACATAAAGAAATATACGGCAGGTAACTTGACACATGGTGCCCATGACAGGAGACTTGATGCATGCCATCAACGATACACATAAGATTTAACATTTATGATTTTGTTATAAAAATTGACTTAAATGATTTTTTCTTTTTTTTTCTAGAGAGACTTGGAAGCTATTAGTGAGCAAGTTGAAAACATGACAAAACATGCAAAACAGTTGGTAGAACAAATACCTGATGCTAAAGATCATGTGGTTAACAAACATGAGATAATGGTGCAAGCTTGGAATAATCTTGTGGAGAAGTCTTCTGTAAAGAAAGAAAAACTCCTTCAGGCTGAAAAATTGCAGACATATTTCAATGATTATCGAGAACTGACGTGAGTAGTCAAAATATTCCTGTTTTATGTTTGATAATTTATTCATGTACGAATTGTTTTCAGTGGTACACTTAGCATAATACTGCTACTTATGTGTTATACCCCTTCAGGACATTGTCAATCAAGGCTCTCCACAATTTCCTATCCTTTGTAGGTCTTAATAAATTTTGTCTTTTTTTTTTTTTCTCTCTCCTAAACCTTATTCTGCCATCCATGTACTCAAGGTCACTAGGTAGGTTATGCATTTGATACTCACCAATTTTCCAAGCCATCTTTCCTCATTACGCAACCTAGAAATTTCATCTCTTTTCCTGATAAGTATAAGCATTTCATTTCCAGAATTTAAATATAGTCCTACAAAGTATACCATCAAAATCAAAATGGCAGTGCCCACGAGAAATCATTAAGCATCTTCATAGCAATTTGTTTCCAGTATATAGCAATTTCCTATTTTTTCCAAAATGGGCCAGTACAGTCAAGCAACAATGCTATAACAATGCAACAGTAAAAGTGTTAATTGAATATGATTGTAAGTTTAGATAAGCTTCTTTGAAAGAATTTTTCTGTTTTATTCTAGCACAGGATGATATAATCCTGAATATATCAACACTGACATTCACTTCAAAGATCATAAATCTGGCAGTGAAGAGGGTAAAAATGTAATAATACATCTGACTTTGGAGTATTGAGTGCATTTAAACCCTCTATACATAGAAGTTTGCAGCCTTGTATATCACAACCCGCTGAGCTTACCGCCAATCCAAAAATTCCTCCCATACCTTTCTTCATTTTCCTCTGATTGTGCCATGTTTTTTGTTTTTTTTTTAAATCCAGTTTCATGTTCAAAATGATCAGCTGCAGTCATAATGAATCAAATTTAACTACTCAAACAATTAATTCTACTGTGATATTTTTGTGTGCTGCTGTATCAAATATTTCTTGTCAGTCACTCCAAGATGATCTTTGTTTTCACTGTCTTCATTTGTCTTCTACAAACTGTTTAATTACTCTTTAATTTCCAAAATAAGACACTGGGACCATAAATTACTTGGTATCTTACCAGCTACTCTGACAAAGAAACTTGACTGTTATCTTGTCAGTTATTTGTTATATACTGTGTGTGATTGCAAGAATAACAAACAAAAACAACAAAGTATTGTCAGGTGAGGCAAAAAGCAAAGGAAACTAGATATGTTAAAATAAAATTGTCTTTATTGCCAGTATAATGGAATAAGGCAGAATATCTCTTTGTGGGCAAAGGAGACAGCCTAGAGGATGAGTTGGTTTTTTTCATGGGCTTGGTGTTAATGCTTATGCCAGGTTTGTTGACCTGGAGGCCACTGGTAAACTCTATGACCACCTGTCTACTTTTTAGTGTCACTGAATGGGTCTTTTAGCAGTCAGGGTGGATACATATATTAGTGTTTTTTGTCATGCTTTTGCTTTAGCAGTAATGTTAATGATTGGCTCTGATACTTGGATTTTATTTTATATATTTTAGGTTTTGTTTTGCAGAGAGTAACTTTATTTTTAATTTTGCTTTCATAGCATTCACATCTGGCCAACAGGTTTTGATGCAAAGTGAATCAGAACAAGATCAAAGCAGAATATAACATATTCAATGATTGTTCATTGCTTATGTTACTTTCTATGAATTACAGTTGCTTTGCATCGTCTAATTTACTGTCAGAGTAAGGAAAATTTCTTGTGATATATCGTGTCAACAGTGGCAGACTGAGTCTAAAAATATTGGTTGCCAGGAGTCAAAGGGGGCTCACCCACAACTATAATGCTATCATTTAATTTTTAAAAAGTACATATGGGAAAAAGGTATAATTAAGTTTTATGGAAAAAATGTATTTCTTTGTAATTAGTGTACATATACCATATGTGTTACTAGCAATAGATATTGTATTGAAACTTGATAAAAATAAAATATATCAACAAAAATAAAAAGAACTCTAATTAAAATAAGCCATTTATGCTTTCCTTTAAAACCTCTATCTTTCTCTAAACTTCTCTTTCTATACTTCTCTCAACCTACAAGAAGGAAACCCAGCCATAAACACTGGAAGTTTGCAGAAGCAAAGATGGCTCATTTATGACTGAAAAATACCCAAAATCAGGGAGGCTTCAAGCATAACTTCCATTATTAAAAAAAAAAAATAGGAAAAAGAGAGGAATGTTAGAAAATGAAATTTGGCTGATTAAAAAAAAAAATTGACACAGACTTTTGAGTTAACCGTAATTATGTTCGCACCAAATTCTCATGCATATTCAAAAGTGTAAAAATTTGACATCTCTAGGTCAGCAGAGAGGAGATCAGAACACCACCAGGAGACAATATAACAAAAGAACGCAGACATGCATAATGAAGCAGTCAAGGGATCATCTGCTCTGTTCAAGGCTGAGCGAAAACACAGCAGATTGGCATCTGACCTAATTTCTCACATTACTACTATCCCTATCATGGCTTGACTTCCAACTACTAAAACTGCTATCAATATCCACTTGTTTAATAGACTTTTTGCTACACTGAATAGCAAAGGACTTGCACATCACTCTAAAGAAAATGAATATATAATTTATTTTACACCCTTTTAGTCAGTCTATTTTATTCCTAAAGTTTCCAATAAAATAATTATCCTTCTACCTATCTACATGGGCAATGTTCAGATGTGAATCCATATGCCACAATACCAAATGTAAATACAGAATGTTATAATTTAATTTTTTATCTTTTTAATTTTAAGTAATTGGTTGATATTTTTAAATAGTTTATTATGCAGTTTACACATTAACAGATAGTTCAAAAACACAATAGAACATTGCATGCAGTCTACTATATTAATAACAATCATTTGTGTTCATTAGATGATTGTGTGAAATCTGCCAGTAATTGTTTCTGCATTCAGTTCATCTAACAAATTCCTTTTCAATGGATAGCAACATCTGATTCCAGATTCTCCTCAGACAGCGAATTTCTTAATGTTGTCATTGAAAATGTCCTCTTACATTGGACTTGAGTAACTTGTTATAGACAAGCATATGGTTGCAAGAAAGAAATACGACAACAGCAGAAATAGATTTACGTGATTTTTCAATAGGAACGTGTGGGTTTGGGACAGCTACCTTGTGATATAGTTCATAAGCCGGCTGCTGATCTGGGTTGATCTCTCATAGTAGTTCTCACTGGTTAGCGTGGCGCTCCTCCTGCTGACTGCCCAGAGTGACCGTGACAGATCTCTTCCCTGGCCTCCTGTTGACTGACTTGTACTTCCTCGTGTGACCACTTTTATGGCATTTTTTATGGCTTAACAGGCTCGAAAAACACAGTGAGTATAATTAGGAGGGAAGCATTTTTATTGGTCAAGAAATAGGAACACTTTAAAATATTATTTTATTTTTCGACTGGAACACGTGCGTCGGGCCTATGCATAAATGACAATAATGGTCATTATGTGACGGGGCCTTGTCCTGTTCACATCCAGCTTTCGCTCTTGAGTATGTTCATTTGCCTGCAAATCAGCTGAGATATGTTTTATTTTATTTTATAACAAACTGATAGTGTTCAGATGACTTTATAAAGTTCTTATTCTTTTTTATTACTAAAACAGTTGTCTGTTTCTTTATTGCATTTTTATTTGATATAGGGGGCCCACTCCATGAGGAACAGACTTGCCATTGAACAGGTTGACTCTCTGGCTAGTCCATGGCTGCTTGTCAATTGCTGCTAAGTGGTTAAGAATATATTAGAAACAATGAAGAATCTGAGTTTATGTTCTTAGTTCTGAAATGTTTTTAATGTCCAATTGTTTTGTTTTTATTTGATGAGGAGGGAGATAAACACTTTGTAAAACCTTTTTCTCAATTTTCTTTTTCTTGTAGGGCATGGATAAATGAGATGATGAGTTTGATTTCTGCTGAAGATCTTGCCAAAGACATCGCTGGGGCTGAACTCTCAGTCAATCGGTTTAAGGAGTTGAAAGCTGAAATTGACAGTCGGCAAGAACCTCTCAACAAATTCAATCAAATTGGCAAGGGATTAATTGAAAATGGACACTTTTTATCAGAAGAAGTAAATCTCTTTATCATTTTCCTTCTGATTTTCTTTTTCTAATTCTACATTTTCTATGTGTTTGAGGTGACAAAAGAATTGTTCTGCCTCTTGTTTTCAGAAGACTGACATCCTTACTGTTAGTTGAGCAACTACATTTTTGTTTTAATTTTGTTTCTAGCTGATCCACTCTACAGCCTTTTTAATGTGTTCACTATGTAAGGGTTTTCTGGGGGGGGGGAGAAATTAGTAGGTTGTGCCTGTAAAAAGGGCTGTAGAAAGGATCAGCCAAAATTTTATGGTCACAAAAGCAATGAGTTCAGAAGTCTGAAGAACTTAGAATCTTTTGATACATGACTGACAAGGCAGATTTTCTTTTTTCCCTACAGTAGGTTGCCATTTATTTCTGTGGTAGACCAGTTGCCATCCAAAGCTATAGAACCCAGTCTGTCCTGCTACTTACTCATAACTGAGGGGGGAGTTGTCAACTACTTCTCATTATAACATTAATATGACAAGTATACTACCAAGGGTTTTGACAAAATGGAATTGTTCAACTACTGATAATGTAAGATTGTGTTATCTCTCAGAAACTCTTAAGGTCCACTCAGCATAGTATTGTGGGCCACTTGTATCCGAGTATGCCTACCTGTTATAGTGGTTAGGTATCAGACACATTTGTGTTTGTTCAACACCTACAAAGCCAAACAGTAGTTTATACTACAATCTAGAGAATTAGCAATATTATTGCAGCAATTGAAATAGTACATGTAAGTGAAAGAAAAAAATCAAGATGTTGATGTTCCACATTACTTCAAATAAAAATACCAAAGGAATCGCTCATCACTCTAAAGTTTACACATTAACAGATAGTTCAAAAACACAGAACATTGCATGCAGTCTACTATATTAAAGACAATTGTTTGTGTTCATTAGATGATTGTGTGAAATCTGCCAGTAATTGCTTCTGTATTTTGTTTTTCTTACAAATTCCTTTTCAATGGATAGCAACATTTATGATTACAAATTCTCCTCAGACAGAGAATTTCTTAATGTTAACATTGAAAATGTCCTCAAATATTGGACTTGAGTAACTGATAGTGTTCAGATGACTTTATAAAGTTCATATTCCTTTTTTTTACTAAAACAATTATCTCAGTACTGGAAAGAACCAACATTTACTGAACTTGAGAAACCTATTTTCTTGAAAAGTTATTTTAAGACAGACATTTTTTAAAATTCTATCAATAACAGTGGCTGCTCAGTTAATGAACGTTGAATATTTTCTTATAAGGAAATGGCTCATATTAGTTACCATTATCAGCTAAATTGGTTGAATCTTCTATAACTGAAGACTTGAATATTGAATCAATGATCATTTTGATCTGAGTATTTTCAGTCATTCTAAATTTGGATGTAGTGACTGACAGTCAATTCTGAATCTATATCATGAAGTTTTTTACATCCTGGTAAGATGTTAAACTACATCCACGTCCTGGGAAAGACAATAAACTACGTCCAGCAGCATGGCCTCTGATCAGGAGGTTTTGAGGAGCATGGAACCAACTCTTACATGTACAACCAAATTGCTGGTGTTCCCAGGGTGGTAGCACCTGTTAGGGTCCCAGCTATGGGCAAATAGTTAAATATTACCAGCCACACTTTTTTTTAAAAAATTATTACCAGAAATATAATTTTGACAGAAATGTATTACCAGAAACAGATTTTTGACAAGACAAAATATTACCAGCAATAATAAAAAAAATTTTTTCAGCATTAAATAACCCATTGAGGTTGATATGCAATAAAACAAAATAAACCAAACCAATCTAAACCTAAGAATACATATTGTATTCATACAAATCTATCCTAAAATGTTGTCAGCATTAAACCCATTGAGGTTGATATGCCATAAAACAAAATAAATCAAATCATGAAGTAGTTTGGTCCATAAGTGTAAACATATTCTTGTGTATAATGACTTTAGTATAATATCACCATAGTGAATGGTTGCATGAGAAACAAACACAAATCCTTCACTTAAACTGTGTTGATATTCACAAGTCTGGTAAGATTACAGATGAAACATCTAGCCACAACTTCATCTGTTCTCTTTTCCTGACATTCAATCCATGGAATAATGGATTGTAGCTTGGATTGAGGGATCGGAGCAGAGTTTGAATTCCAGTCAAGTTCATTACATTCATTTATGTGCTAATACCCTTGGGGAAAGGACATTCCGTTATGTCCTGGGGAAAGGACATTCCGTTATGTCCTGGGGAAAGGACATTCCGTTATGTCCTGGCGAAGGACATTCCGTTATGTCCTGGCGAAGGACATTCCGTTATGTCCTGGCGAAGGACATTCCGTTATGTCCTGGCGAAGGACATTCCGTTATGTCCTGGCGAAGGACATTCCGTTATGTCCTGGCGAAGGACATTCCGTTATGTCCTGGCGAAGGACATTCCGTTATGTCCTGGCGAAGGACATTCCGTTATGTCCTGGCGAAGGACATTCCGTTATGTCCTGGCGAAGGACATTCCGTTATGTCTGGCGAAGGACATTCCGTTATGTCCTGGCGAAGGACATTCCGTTATGTCCTGGCGAAGGACATTCCGTTATGTCCTGGCGAAGGACATTCCGTTTATGTCCTGCCGAAGGACATTATTATGTTCCTGGCGAAGGACATTCCATTCCTGGCGACATTCCGTTATGTCCTGGCGAAGGACGTTCCGTTATCCGTCCTGGCGAAGGACATTCCGTTATGTCCTGGCGAAGGACATTCCGTTATGTCTGGCGGACACATTCCGTTATGTCCTGGCGAAGGACATTCCGACATTCCGTTATGTCCTGGCGAAGGACATTCCGTTATGTCCTGGCGAAGGACATTCCGTTATGTCCTGGCGAAGGACATTCCGTTATGTTGATTCCTTAAGAACAGATATTGCCAATATATCATAACTTTTTGTAAACAATTATCAACATTTGCCTAATTTGTGTTTTATTATCTATTGTGCTTACTGAGTGTATTTGTAATCTTACTGTTTCAAACAAAAGGTTTTTAAGCTGAGTAAAGACTTCTGCAAACATGTATTTGTATATAATATGACGCCCCCCCCCACATGCACTCACTTTTTTATCTTTAAATTTCATTTGAAATTTCTTTTATTGTATACAAGAAAATACAATACCCATATTATCTCTCAGCTTATTGTTTTATGACTCATTTAGGTGTTGATGTATCAAAAGTTTTACCTTTTACATTATTATTTGTGCAGATCCAGCAGAAGATTGAACAATTGAATGAAGCATACAAGAAACTTCAGCAAACATGGAAAGAATACAAAGAGTATCACGAAGATAATCTTGATGCACAGGTAAGGAATGAATTGGGTGCTTTTTGTTTTGTTGCTTTTTTGCTTTTGGAAGTGTGGGTGGTGTAATGGATAATGGCTCAGAATTGTTAATCAGTGAGCCAAGTTACAATTCCCATTGGGTTCATTGTATTCACTTAATGTTGTAACCTAGGGTAGATTATTGAATAGAATAATCAAATGAAGGTTGGTAATGACTGATAATACTTAGGACATGAACAACACATGTAAGATTTGCTAGCAGCACATAGAAGTAGTAGTCAACTGCTAGAAGCGAGTCAAATGAATTCCACAATGAATCTCCAACTGCAGACTAACATACAGTATTTACTACTGTATTTATGTGAATGGAGACATCCCCATTATTGTCTGTAGGTATGCTACAACACTTACAGACACCTTTGGGAAAGGTACACATCCACCTCTTCCTTTCCCAGCTATGGGTTAATTTGTATGATTTGTATCGGAAAACAATTATCGCAAAAAAAATCTCATCTAAAAATGCATATGATCACATCATATTGAAACACCAGTTCTTGTACAATCACCAAAGTTAAGCAACATTAAGCCCAGTCAGTACCTAGATAGGTGACTGCTTAAGGATACCAGGCGATGTAAGCTTAGACGTGTAGGTGGTGTAATGAATAATGGCTTTGAATTGTTAATCAGAGACTGAGTTGCAATTCTAGTCGAGTTCATTATAATCCTTTGTGCAAATACCTTTGGGAAAGGTATGAATCCACCTTTTCCTCGCAGCTATGGGCTAATTAGGAATTTGTATCACTAAAATGATTATCCCTCTCCCCCAAAAAATCCTACAATCTAAAACTATTTTCTGGATTTTAAATAACCTGCAAAAAGTTAAGCTGTAGAAAACTAATCAATCAATCCATTCATTCTTTCCTCGCAAAATATTGAGGTTTCATTCTGGGAAGTTTGAAGTTTTCTGACCAAATAGATTTTTTTTTTTTTTTTTTTTAAGGGCTTCTTGCTAAAGACTGATAACTTTGTGTGTGTCTCTCTCTCTCTGTGTCTCTCTCTCTCTGTATGTGTATATATATATATATATATATATATATATATATATATAAAAATTATGCATTGAGTGCTGGTGCTAATAAAATAGTACTCAATATAAAAACACATATAATACATTTTCTTTTCCTCACTGGTAGCACAAGCCTGATGTTTATGTGCAACAAAATCATCACATGCTGATTTGAAAACTGAAAATTAGTCAGTCTTCAATCAGCACCTGACAATATGCATCATACTACTGATACAGAAAATATATATATATATATATATGAAATTTTTTTTTTCGTAGGGAGAGGGGTTGACATTTGTAAAAAGTTTACATGTGATGTGCTTTGTTGATGCAACAACACATGCCCATAAAAGAAAGGGAATGCCAAGAACTTTTAATTATTGTTATTAAATATCCTATATTGTGATAATAGATCTGCTAAGAAAAGTGAAATGTAAGAACCTAGACACACACACAAACACACGTGTGTGTGTGTGTATATATATATATATATATATATATATATATATAAATAAAAGCTTATTAGGATATTATATTTAGTAGGTAAACATGTCTTTCTTTTTAAACAGTAATTCTAATGTCCACCAGCCAAGATATTCAATATGAGGAATTTTAATCTCTCAGCTGAAGTTTAACTGTTTTAAAAAAAAAAAATTGTTTACTCAAACATGTGTACCCAAGATATGTTTTAAGCAGTCAATAGATCTCCCAATCTAACATTATTTCTTAAGACACTGCTGTTTCAGATAAGGGGGTGCATTTTCAGATATGGTAACTTATTTGTGCTATTTTTGTATTTAAAATCTTGTTTCAGAATGTTTTATTTGCAAATTAAATATGTTTGTATAATTGACAGCGTTTCCGCCATGACATGGATCAATTTGATGCATGGATGTCGATCCGTGAACCTACAGTGAATGACAAGAATTATGGAGATTCAATTCCAGAAGTTGAAGAATTGATTCGAAGACATGAAGACTTTGAGAAAACAGTTGCTGCCCAACAAGAAAAGCAGAATAGTCTCAAGAAAACAACTAAGGTGGGGAAAGCGTAATTTTGTTGTTGACTCTTAGAACTGAAGGTGTTTCTGTCTTTGGCTTTTAGAACTGAAGACGTCTCCTTGTTTTTGGGCACGGAGCCGTCTCCTTGTTTTTGGACACGGAGCCGTCTCCTTGTTTTTGGACACGGAGCCGTCTCCTTGTTTTTGGACACGAAGCCGTCTCCTTGTTTTCGGACCTGATATATAGCAGAAGCACCTGACCAGACATAGCAATATTTAATGCATGGATAAATAGTTAGATTATAAATGTGCAAGATAAATTCTGACAAAATAATTTATCACACAACATTGTGAACCAACTTTCCTAGCTGCATACTTAGCAATTGATTCAATTTACTCATTCCATCTCATGTCAATGGAGAATGTGAGACCAAAAAGGCACAGTGGTTTGGTCTCCTGGAGGTTAACATCAGCTATGTTGATACAAATTAAAGTGTGTTCTTTAAGATGATTAAAACTATTTGCTTAATAATGTTTCTCAAAATTACACAAAGTACTCATTGTTATCTCTTTACCTACAACACTGCAATTTTATTGTGGTGGCAGGGTTTCTCTAAAATACTTTTACAGGTTAACTTACAACTCGGATTTTTCTAGTTTGTATTTTTGATTTTATAATTTTGGCCATGGATGTTATTGAAATTGTCAGTTTTGATGAACATTATTTTAGTTTTTCATTATGCCATTGCAGGTTGAAGAAACTTTGGCTAAAAAGAAACTAATGGAGCAACAGAAGCAGTTGGAAAAAGAATCCAGGAAAGAAAAAGACAGACTAGAAGAAATTAAGCGTAAGGAACAAGAAAGAATTCTTCAGGTAAATCCTTTCTTTCATACACTTTAGAGTTGGTGTTTGAATTCTAAGCAGTCAAATGAAATCATTTCCAAAGAAAAGTTTTGCAGCCAAAGAAATTCTTTGAAAAACTTGGACCTTTGTGTCCACTAAAGAGTATCAAATGGACAGTTTTTTCATTAATAACACTATTATTTTAACTCCTTCACTCCTCAGATTGTTTTAAAAAGTAATGATTAGAATTGTAATAAAACTTACACATCATAAAAGTGAATTTATACATTTTTTTTTTTTTTTGTTTGAGAATTTACAGTAAAAATATTAAACACTAGTAAATTGTTTATTTATAAGAATAATTTTATATTTACAACATTCTAAAAACTAATACATTTAAAATTGATGCAATGCAATATTCATCATCTACCATTTTATAAAGTTCTAGTCAATTGGCAATTAGCAATTTTTTTTTTTTACCGACCATTCCAATAAACAATCTAAAAAAAATGTAAGTTCTTGGTACCTTCCCCCACACTTTTTTCAGTTTCAAACAATTATGGGATTTCTTTTTACATGAGTCTGAAAAGTAAAATGTTTTGGTGCATTTTCTAGGTTTGAATAACAACCACTAGCATTGTTTAAAAATATGCAACATCCTCAGCCACTAACTAGATTCAAAAGAGAAAAGGAAAAATAAAATCTATTCTATATTCTGTATAATAATTGTTCTTTGTCGGTGTGTATACATTTTCATTTGCCAACATGAAATGTTATAGGTGCCAATCTTGGTTCAGATGATTGCAGAAACATCCACCTTCCCAAATACTTTGTCTTGTCTCTTTTATATATTTCTAAATGTTCAAAAGCAACAAGTAATCTAATCAACTGTTAAGAATTTATCTGTATGTAAGCAAACAGATATTTCCTTAGTACTTGATAAATATGGATAAATATTCACTTCTATTAGCTGGCAACCAATATTCATCTGAATGATTTGTGTAATCATAACAATGATTAACCCTAAATAGATTTCAATTGTTAAAACCTTCGAGTCCTAGCAGAATTATTGAAAAATTTGAATAGTTGATGTTAGTGCAACTAATATATTTAAAACCATGGAAAATCAGTTATTACAAGTTGCTTTCTCTCTCAAATGATAGCAAATTTAGTCACCTTGGTAGTACTGATTTCAGGCATTACTGGTCTATAAGCATGCAGAACTTGAAGTTGCATTTAGACATTTTTGGCTTTAAAGGGCTAATTGCTTGCTTGTTTGTTTTTTTTTTCCTCCTCATTTCACCTAAATGAAGCAAGAAAACGAATAAAAAGGTGAAAGAAACTGAGCTTTTCAAAAGAAAAGACAAAAGAACAGGATTTAAGGAGACATGATGGTTATTGATGTTGCATTTAAATTTTTGAAGATAGTAGTTGACAGGAAAGCAAGAAACTAAGTTTCATAGTTGAGAAGTGCGAGAAAAAAAAACGATTAGAATGTGACTTTTGAGTACATCTAGGAATTTGAACAGTAAAATGATGGAAACGAGCTTAATTTTTTTTTTTTTAAGTTGAGGTATTAAAGAGGGAAGCTCATCAGAAGAAAGGCCATGAAAATATTTATGGAAAAGGCACAGGGAAGATACATTATGCCAGTGGGAAAGTGATTGAAGTCAACATGCTTTGATTGATAATATTGCAGATTCTTTTGATTTTTTTGTGTATATATATATATATATATATATATATATATATATATATATATATATATATATATATATATTATGTGGTACTTATTAGAAAGCGCTCAATATCAGAGATAGAGCTAACATATTTGGTTGGATTGATGTGAGTTTGTGACTCTGAGTTTCGTGCTTTTTGTGATCGTCAGACAAACTGATTAATTTTTTTAAAATTTTGGGTTTATGTAGATTGCATGTATTAGTGTTATTATGGAAGTGGGGAGGAAATCGTCGCCGTGATGTCACTCATGCTAATGCAAATATGGATGCATGTCTGTACACCCGATGAGGTACGCAGACACACATATACACACTCGCTCGTCTGCCGGGGCTCATACAGACATAAACATATGTGGACAGTATGGGATTTGACATATATGTATGTATATGTGTACTGTTGTCTATATACATAAGCATTTGTATGTTGAAATTCAAAAATTAATCAATTTGTCTGACGATCGCAAAAGCATGAAACCCAGGGTCACAAACTCGCATCAATCCAACCAAATATATATATATATATGTCTCATAGTAAAATAAAAGTTCAGAAAATGAAGATGGTTGTAGAATATTGACAAACAGTTAAAATTATCAAGGATGAACATTATTAGCTTCATAAATTTGTTGAATAATTAGTTTAAATTACAACTTAAGCAGAAAGCTTGACTTAAATGATTTTTACATTGTTTTTTTTTTTTTTTTTTCTTTTAGGAAAGGAAAAAAGATGATGAGTGGATAACAAGAGATTCAATGTTACAACGTTCAGAGTGAGTTGTCTAATCTATTCTTTTCCTATTAGTTACTAACTGAATCCCTATCTACTCACCTGGCATTACTAATTTTGCATTGTCACATTTAACATTTTTACTAGTGATATATAGAAATGGTCAGAATCCTGAGAGTTATTGCTTGAGATGTAAAAAATTTTTTGCGGGTGAGGGAGGCTGGCAGAAAATAATAATAAAAAAAAAAAAAAAAAAAAGTTACATACAAACATTTCTTAGTTAATGACTTACCTTTTAAATGACACCTCCTCTCCATACTTACAACCAGCTCTAAGTCAAGCAGTCTTGTGTACATACATAACCAGCAATTTTTGTCATTCTTCTCTGTACTCGTATCATATTATTGTGCTCCCCTTAAAGTACATGATTTTTCACAAAAAGGAAGAGCCTGATTGTACCTGGAGGAAACAAGAAGCAAATGAATGCCAACAATCTTCCACATATTAAAAAAGACAAATCCACCAAAATGTAAATGTGGAAGCCTAATCACAATAAGACATATTCTATCAGAATGCAAAATCATAACTAGAATAAGACAGAAATATCTCAATGGAAAAGATTTAAAAGAAATATTCAAAAATACAGACACAGAAAAAAATATACAGTTTTCTCAAGGAAATAAAAATCCTCAATAAAATATAAATAGTGTATATATATATATATATATATGCTTATAGACATATATATGCATCTATGAATGTAAACAGTAAAATACACAATCAGAAACGGTCACAAAAAAGCAATCCAAAAAAAATACAGAAAATTATGAAACCCAACAACCTTTCATCTTTTTTATACAAAATAACCAACTTAAATTCATAAATTAATAAGGCTTCGGCATAAATTGACCCAAATAGGAGTTGACATGCCGTTAAATCCAACATCCATCCATCCAACAATCTTCAAATGAAAATGATCCCAAAAGATTAAGGGTGGGGGAATTAATAAAGTGATTTTTGGAATAAGCTATTATTAAGTTTACTTAATAGGTTATTCAAAAAATCACTTGAGAATGGAACAGAGCTATGGATTTTAAATTTTATTTTATAATTTAAAATTTTAGTTTGTTTTGAAACGTAATTCCTGTGTTGCGATGGAACCATGTTTTTAAAATAGAAAATAGTTATATATGAAAGAGATCAAATTCAGGTCAAATGTGTATCGGAATCCAACAGGATGATAAAATAAAAGAAGAAATATATCAATCTAAAATGTTTCCCTTTTATTAAAGCTTTGTCAGAGATTGACAGAATTGGATGTATTCCTATCAAATCAATTTTTTTCTGTTTTCTATGCATATTTAGTTATTATGCATCTGTGTACAATTTATTATATGAAAAGTAGGTTTATTCATTACTTGGAAATACAATAAATTAAAAATTTGTATGGATATGTTCCCCCCTATATATATATATATATATATAAACACACACACTCAAACTATTTTTTTAATATACATTCTCTTTAAATTTTATTAGGATTTTATGGGTTCAAATTTTGTTTTCTTTAACTATCAATTGCTGAATTAGCTTCATAATTCAATATCCTATTTATTAAACCACTAAATTTTACATTTGGCATTTGATCTGTACTAACATTCTTAACTCATACTGCAAAAAGATAAAATATTTTTATACACTTCACCTTTTAATTTTTTAATAAAAAATAAATATTTTATAGCATTTACTATTTACTGGGTAAGTATTACTTGCTACTAATCTACTGTTTTCTTTTCAGCTTTAGCAGCTGATTTGGTATGTTGTCTTGTTGCTTGTGATATAGTTTGGTGATGGCTGTAAATCTCTAGTGGATGGTGGTGGCCATATTGAAATAATGCATGTTGGGATACTTGTTCTAACTGTTGCTTACATGTTATGCTGGCGATGAACATTTTAAGTCAGTTAAGATTTCTTGCTTTATAAAATGAATTTTCAAAATTTAACTGCAAGTGTTGTAGAATTGGATTGCGTAAACAAAACTTTAGCAGCAAAAGCCATTGTAATTGTACTGAATTGATATAATCTGGAGGAAACCCCTTTTGAACTTCAAGAAAATGATCAGATTATATTTGCTCTCAAACTTTTTTTCTTCCTGGCTTCCCTTTTTTTTTCCTTTTTCTTAAATATTCATTAGCTGGGGGTAAAAGAATTGGATCTGTAACCTGGTGAAGGTGGTGTTGACATTTACAGAAATCCCACTAAAAATATATATATATATATATACACACACACACACACACACACACACACCTCTTGCTTTGTCCTCAATCCATACCTGATAATTGCATATAGCATGAAATGAAACTAACACTCACAGAGGTATACAGGGTATTTCATTAAGATGGATTATATATAAGGGTGTTTCATTAAGACGGATCAATCAGCAGTAAATAAATCTGTGTTATTGGTGAAAATTTATTTATTTTTCTATTGGATCATGTTATTTAAATCATGGCAATTATCTGTGAAAAATATCGCCCAAATGACGGCCAAATCTGAAAGAAAAAGAAAAAAATCATTAGATGCTTAAACTTAATTCACATTTAAAATCAGACCAAGTTATTGGAACACCTTTTATAAGGTCTGATCAAAAAGTATCTGGACTGTTGCTATAAAAAGAAAACAATAATGCATATCAATTTGGTATTTAATCTTCTTCAAAGTAGTCTCCTTCTGAAGCCACACACTTTATCCAGTGTCATTTCCATTGATGCAAGAATTTCTGGAACTTCTCTTTTGGGATAGCAAACAGCTGCCTCATCATATCCGTTTGGATTTTCTCTAAATCATAAAATCTTGTTCAAGTCTGATTTGATACTTGGAAGGAGAAAAAAGTCAAATTTTATCTAGTGTTGCTTCCATTGATGGGAGCATTCCTAAAAATCCTTTTTTTGTGATAGCAGCTGGTTCATCGCAATTTCTTGGATTTCCTCAATGTCTTCAAATATGGTTCCTTTCAAATGGGATTTGATTTTTGGAAAGGGAAAAGTCACAAAGGGTAAGACCTAGGTAATATGGTGGTTGTTGGACTTCTTCACATAGCCATGAAGCAGCATTGACTTTATTGTCTACTCTCATATTTACCACATACTCTATCCCAGATATTGAATACTTTTACCAACACACACAGCATACCTTTTAAAACTATATTTTAATTATATGTAGATGCCCTTATGGCCACATCATGTTGAAACACTGGCTTCTGTACAATCACCAAAATTAAGCAACGTTGAGCCTGGTCAGTACCTAGAGGGGTGACTGCTTGGGATTATCAGGTGCTGTAAACTTGGATGTGTGAGTGGTGTAATGGATAATGGCTCAGAATTGTTAATTGGAGAGCAGAGTTCCAATTCCAGTTAAGTTTGTGACTTATGCTCATATACCTTTTGGGAAAGGTATGAATCCACTTCTCCTTGCACATTATTAAAACTTGTATCACTAAAATGATTATCTCCCCAACCCCTCAAAAAAAAAATTGCATACAAAATATTTAGATTTTGGCATTAAATATCGCATAGAGGTTGATATGCTGCTAAACAAAACCACAAATGTGTGTATATATATATATATATATATATATATATATATATATATATATATATATATATATACACACACACACACACACACTTCCTTTAATTATCCATTAATGGTCTGTTTCTCAATTAGCAGTTTTCTAAAATGGGTGCCTGATTATTTATTTTTTTACTCTCCTGAGATCTATTGTTTTTGTGTCTATAATTTTAAAGTTCCCATTTTGAAAAATTGCTAAGCCAAAAATAGGCTATTAATGAGTAATTAAAATTTTTTATGTGCATTAAAAAGCTTTTCTTTTTTTTTTTTTTTTTTTTTTTTTTAAGTATTTAAAATAGATCACTTTTATCTATACAAGAAAAGGAATATATATAATCTTCATTGAAGGCTTGGCATATGTTACTTTACAACTTTGCCTATTTTCTTGTATGTTTTTCTGTTGGTATATGTGAATTTTGCTTCAATTCTAGTAAACTGAACTTTCCAAGTTAAAAATAAAGCCCAAATGCATGCTTGGTTAACTTTTGTTATTTAATTTTTTTTTTTTTTTTTTTTTTTTTTTTTCCAAATTCAAAAAGTGTTTTACATGAGCTGAATATTTTACCTGCCTGTTGATGTCACTCAGGAGAACAGGTGTATTAAAGTAGTTTATTTTTAAAGGTAATGTACATCAGATCATATTTCAGCAAAAGAATTCATAGCTTACATTTTGTTTATTATTTTATTTTTTATTGTCAGGCCAGAAGTAGGGGCTACAGAAACTGCAGGAGATGGTCATAAGCTTGTGCAGAATCTCTTGAGACGTTCAGTGCGTGAAAAGACCAATCCCCTGACACCATCCCTCAAACGAACATCCAGTCTGAACCGCCAGTCTTCCGTGAATGATGATCTAGCTGCTTCCAGGGACAGTCCTCAGACAAGCCCCCCTATTATGCAAAAAAACAAACTCCCTGATGAATTAAACAAAGCAAAAAGAACCCCAAGCCTAAGCCTGAAAAGGCGTGCCACAAGTTTCCGTGAAAAGTACCAGTTACCAGCTAAGCTCCCACCTAGAGAGTTTGAAGGATTTTTAGAGCGAAAACATGAATTACAAGCTGGTGGCAAGAAAGCTGTTGTTCGTTCCTGGAAGACTTTCTACATAACTCTCTGTGGCAAGATTATGTGTTTCTTCAAAGATAAAGATAGTGAGTTTTTCTCTTTCATTTCTTTATTGGTTGAAATTAAAGTTACGAGTTCGTATGTTATTTACATTATTCGGACTATTGTCCTCATCTTTGTCGCCATATTTATCACAACGTTTCGGGCGTTGTATGCTCAGGCCTTCAGGTGGTTGGAATTTCGATTTGAACCCTTTATTTCGCTCACTGGGTTAGACTGTTCTAGTCCCACGTGCTATGTTTGATGGATGTCAGTTATCAGTTATCTCCTGCTAATTTCCCTCTGAAAGTTCTCCACTGCCTTAACCGGGTATTGAACTCACACTCTTTGGGTACTGTCACTGGATCTAACCAACGCCTTTATCCCCTGTGACACATGTTGGTGTATGGTAGGTGTATGCATGTCCACACATGAACAATTTAAGAGTAACAAAAACCTTGGTTTTTACTATGGATTTTTTTTTTTTTTTTTTTTTTTTTGTTATAGAAGAAACTGTAGGGAAAGAAAGTTTTCAATGTATCTTGGCTATGTCTATTTTTCTTTTTCTGGCCTGGAAGTAAGGATAAGACTGGTTATAATATATAGGAATTTTCCTGGTTGTGTGTGCTCTGTAATGTATAGAGTGGAATGAACAAAGCCAAGACTTGAAATAACTGTTTAACAGCTTTTATTTGTGGTTGAAAGAGAGTGCAAAATAGTGGTATTTTGTGGGAAAGAGTTGGGTTTCCCATTGAAGAGCTCTTCCTTTGAATAGATGTTTTGAACGAGGATTTCTCTACTTGTTCTCCCGATGAATGAGAAATCTCAGTGTCAAACTGTTGGGATTGATACAGGCCTTTGGCAGCAAACATTATGAGTCGGTGTCTCAAAATGAGGTTGTGGATCATGAAATCTCAATTTCAAGATGCTTGTAGTGGGCCCCCACCCCCTGGAGGGGAAGTGATATAATACAGCCTGTGTGCCTCAATAAAGCATAGTGGTCACAAGAGGCCCACTAATATTAAATTAAAGATGTGAAATCTCACAGGTCAACAAGAGGACAACAAACTTAAAATTAATACAAGATCTATTTTACATGAATATAATAGAAGCGATTCATTTAAAGGAGCGAGGGTGGGGGCAGAAGTAAATTGTGGAATACTGACTGGCTAGATCTACATAATACAACTATGACTAAATGCTAAAAGTAGTCTATGTAAATCAAATTGGCATGTAAGACTACAGTTCAAAATTTAAGTTCACATGTCCAGTGAAAGTGTTGAAAAGTTGCTGGTTAAGTCCAATGCTGAACCTGCCGTAGTATTTTAACCAAAGTGTACAGAATAGGTTGTTTGAGTCCAGACGATATACATGCAGTGATTTCCTAAACCAGGTGAGTTAGAGTGACAGGAAAACTGGAAGTAGGGACCATGGTGTAGCCAGAAGTTCAGGCTGTTGTCAGCAGACCCAATAATGGTGATTGAGATTGTGATGCCGGAAGTAGGGACACATGGAAGCCAGAAGTAGTAAAGGCTTGGAATGCTGGGAGATGTGTGTCCATGGTAGCCAGAAGTAGTAAAGGCTCGGAATGCTAGGATATGTGCGTCCATGGTAGCCAGAAGTAGTAAAGGCTCGGAATGCTAGGATATGTGCGTCCATGGTAGCCAGAGGTAGTAAAGGCTCGGAATGCTAGGATATGTGCGTCCATGGTAGCCAGAGGTAGTAAAGGCTCGGAATGCTAGGAGATGTGCGTCCATGGTAGCCAGAAGTAGTAAAGGCTCGGAATGCTAGGAGATGTGTGTCCATGGTAGCCGGAAGTAGTAAAAGCCAAGAATGCCAGAAGTAAGAAAGGATAGGAAAACCCAACTAGTGTTCAGTTGGCAGACAAAAATAAATGAGAACGTAACTCAATACAAAAACTGTCCAAGCACTCTGGTCACTATAGTCAGGGGCCCGAGTTTCTCAATCTCCTTGAGTTCAGTGAGAAGTTGCCACGTTATATGGAAAGGGAGTGTAAACATTAACTAGTCTTGCAAAGTACTAAAAATCTCAAGAAAAAATTAGAGGTGTTATGAAATATAAAAATGTTCACAAAGTGTATTCTAACTAGGTTCATAACACTGAAAGAACTAAGTCATTAGGCTTATGAAACTAAAGAACTTAAATTGAAGGATGTGTGGCAATGCAATGAAGAAAGTCAGTCATGAAGACATAGCATCAGCCCTTGGTCATGTGGATGTCTTCTGCAGCAAGGGTTGTGAGTGTTTCTTTGAGCTGGCTTTGAAAGTAGCGGCCACTGAAAAGGAAAAGCAAATAAAGAAACGGAATAGGCTGCAGTCAGCATTTTTTTATGAGTTCTGGGACTTCCTGTTGTTCCCTGCTGGTTACTTCCATTGCTGCTACTGCTGAATTGAGCAAAGTAAGGAAGCCTCCACATGCCACTATAGCCAACAAGCAAGATATTTATTATAAGTAGTTGAGCTCAAGTCATCTTTGTTGAAATGAACACAAAGTAAAGGTTGTGCTTACTTCATGGGTGGAGCTGCAAAAAAACATCTGAATGTTATGCATTGATCACTAGAAAAAGAGTTTGTCCTTTCCGCAAGTGAGGTTTTTAAATTTTACAGATGATTTTTGAAAGAATTTGTTTACTTATATCTTTTAATGGTACACCATTTCTTGAGCATTTCAGTTTTCTTGCAATTTTGACTTGCTATAAACCTTCTTTGAACAATGTAATGATTTCAGCCTTTTTAGTTTCAGGAATGTTTTTCTTCAGAGACATTTTCAACAAAGAAGCAGCACTTATAAATTAATACTAAACTTGTTACTATAAATGATTTAAAATGTTTGCTTTCTAACAACAAGGTCAGGATTCAAATCTTATAGTTGATTTGTTAGGGTGGTTACTACTTGATGTTATTGGCCTGTGATGGTCATTTTAACATGTACTGACTTGGAAAAGTGTCTGAAAACCATGGCACAGGTTGACCTAATCCTTATGGGTGATACTGGGTAAGCAGAACTATTTGGAAATCATCAATGGTTGTGGTAGCATGAAGTTATAAGTCATTGTGGCTGAGGGTTTCATCATACTGGCTTTGTTCAAACTGTTCATGTTAGATTCTGCTTTCTTAGAAACTGTAAAGTTCACTCACTTAAGTTTCAGTATAAACCACAGGTGAGCTCTGTGTGTGTTGAATAAACACATGCCTGAGCAGATGTCTGCAACAAGGATTTCTTAGTTGCCCTAGCAGTGAGGTATGCTTGGAAACTAGTAACCAGCCATTTTAATTCTAATCACTTCACCCTAAACAAGGCAATAAAGCCACTAAGACACAAAAGGTTACTGAGTGAAAGAATGAAAAATAAAAAAACATTAACAAAGAACAATAAAAGAACAGGAATTAAGACAGAAGATAATGCTTGACATTGCATTTAAATTCTTGAAGAATAAAGTTGACTGGAAAGCAAGAAGGGAGTTCCATAAGCAAGCAGTGCAAGAGAAGAAACTGTTAGCATAGAACCTACGGTTCATTTAGCAATTTAAACTCTAAAAGAATGTGACATAGCTACCAACGAGGAAAGTTCATAGAAAAGCACAAAGAAGCTATCTTACAGTGGTAGGAAAGTGACTGAAACAGATGCCAGATCATGACCAATAACTTTGCAGACTGTTCTTTGTATTTTATCAAGAATCTCTGAATACATAGCAGAAGCACCAGACCAGATGTGGCAGAAATATTCAAAGCCTGGATGAATGGTAGACTTATAAATATAAAAGATAGATTCTGGTAAGAATAGTTGTCTAGCATGGTATGGTTATCCAACTTTCCTAGCTAGAGGCCTTGCAATTGATTTATTTTTTTAGTAGCCATTTGATATTTTAGTAATCTATTGTAACCATTCAGCAGTTATATGAATAAGTGAATTGTACAAAACCTTTCCAAATAATACTAAGAAAAACTTTTTTCTCAGGTTTTATTGACAGGATACCAGCAGCCCAGTGTTTAAATATTGACCAAGCAACTTGTGAGGAGGCAAAAGATTATACAAAACGTAAATACGTCTTCCGTTTACGGCTCAAAGATGGTGCTGAATTTTTATTTGTGGCACAAAATTCAGCTGAAATGAAAGAATGGCAAGAAAAATTACAATATTGGGCAGGTAAGTTTGCTTGTGTTCCTTTTTTTTCTTGTTTTTTCCATGTTTCTTTGCAGATGTTAAAATAAACAATTTAAATTTTTTTTTTTTTTTTTTTTTTTTTAGATTGATTTATTTATTTATTTATTTTTTTTTAAATACTTTTGTCAGGTTCATTTGCCAATCCAATACTATATTTTATTATAATACTCATGTATTCATTTCAACCAATTTCCATGTTTTTTTTGTTTTTTTTGCCTTTATACCAATCTTTTGTATACTCTCACCATCTTCATGTGTCTTTGACATTTAGTAACTCTCTGGGGAATTCTCTTGATTTCAGATGAAAACTTAGTTTTCCAACGTTTCAGTAAAAATTTTTATTTTCCAAATTTATGATAATGTCATGTGAAGGGAATGTCCGTTTAAAATGACAGGAAGTTAAATAATATATTAGAAATTCACTCTGAGTGGTCTAAATTGCAATGGAAAATTTGAAGGGAATTTTTTTTTTGTTGTGGTGGCTGAATAACTAAATAATATAATTATGAATTTATATAAAATTTGAGGTTTTAATAGTTTAAAATGAGTCCATTGGTTGATTTTTTTTTTTTTTGATTTTTTTTGATTTTTTTGATTTTTTTTTTTTTTTTTCATATTATGGAATATCCTGGCATTAGCTTGAATATTTTTATTAAATCGGAATTTTACTTAAAAAATTTGTACAGGATTTATTTCGAGTAAAATATAAAAATTTATTCATTACTAAATCTAAAGTACAAAAACGGTACAAATACAAAAATTTTCTTAAGGCAAGGTAACAAATTTCAGATAAAAAGGATTACCATTAAAAAAAAAAAAATGAAAAAATTCAGTTTGGGAAATGACAAGAATTTTGAAAGACAAAAAGAGTAAAAGAAGGCAAAAAAACAGAAACAACCACCTTTTTTTTTTTTTTTTTTTTTCTTTAAATGAAAACACTTGCTTACCCCATGTACATCTCTGGGACATAGTAATTTTAGAAAAGTCCCTTTTAAATTCACACTGTTTTTGCTTGAGAAAATTTCTTAGAATTCTTTTTTTGTGCAACCACAGGAGAATTTTCACTTGAACTTCAGTATTCTATAGTCTCTCTGCCACTGACTGGTAACTGGTACCTTCTTGATGTCAAAAGCTTTCTGCCCCTTAATGTTGATTTACCTTATCCTCTTGCTGTCTTCTCTTCATCCACTGACCTGAAATCTTATTCAGAAATTTAGGTTCATAGAAGGCTCCACCCAAGTTTTCACAAGGGGATAAGACAATGGCCCTCATTGGCCACAAAATACGGAAAAACAATTTTCCATAAACTTGAAATGGATTCCTCACAGTTTTGGTGTATTTCAACATCCGAGCCCAAAAAAAATATACAAGTGTAACAATTAAAAAAAACCTTCATAAAAATACACTTTTCTCAAAAGAACATGTATTAAAAAGCAACCTAGATGATTAAACATCTAAAAAAATTTTTTATAGAAAACATGTACCATGTGATTAACATTTTTTTAATTCAATTAGCCCTTAAAAGATGGGCATTGTCAATCTCTCATATTGGAGATTGGCAGATATCATCAGATGAGGATTTAGTCTTTTTTTCCAACATGAATATCATTCATGATTCGAAGCTAAGTGATGATTTGGCAACTCTAGGATTCACAAGACTACTACTTACTAGGATTTATGAGGTTACTTCATTTCCTGGAGTATTTGCCTGCAAATAAAGCTGGAAGGGGCAAACTAAGGACAATGCTATATCTACCTGCATACTTATATGGATAGAAATGAAGTGTAAAATGATAAGTTGGTGCAAAGCAGGAACAACTCCATTGTGGACAGAATGCTTTAAAGAGTATCCTACTGTTAAAAAATTAAATTTAGGACCAAAACCATTTGTCTTTATTTCCATTTCCATTTTATTTTTATAACGTAAGATTTAAAATAACATTTAAATAGAATCTTTAATGTGAGAATGAACATAAAAACATTTTTTAATTTTTTATTAGTATATGCATTTGTTAAAACTTTTTTTTTTTTTTACCACTGTTTAAGGGTTAAACATTTTTCTATCTCTAATATTCATGAAAGTTCAGAATTTTCTAAAAGAAAAAAAATTGTAAAATATAATCTAAATTAGTCCTCCAAGGAAGGTTTTTAGTCTATTAGTATCAATTGCAAGTTGGATTTAAATTAATCCTCAAAAATAGGATTAGAGAAGTTTTTTCATGCAATGTCAAATTATAATCTAATTTAATTTTTTTTATTTCAGTTTTTTCTTTTCTTATTTTTAGTTTTCTTTTTAATGTTAGTTTTTTCTTTTGTTTACTAAAGCAATAGAAATAGTAATATTTAAAACAAATAGAAAAATCATATCTCTGGTAGTGGGTGCTACAAAAATAAGAGCAAGAAAAAAAATTAAAACAAAATGAAATGAGCTAACTGGTTTTATTTTCAATAAAAATGTTTTTACACTATTTACATTATTCGGACTATTGTCTTCATCTTTGTTGCCATATTTATCACAACGTTTCAGCCGTTGTACACTCCGGCCTTCTTCAGTTGGTTGGAATGTCGAACTGAGCCCTTTATTTCACTCACTAGGGTAGACTCTTCTAGTTCCATATGCCATGTCTAACGGATGTCGGTTATCAGTTATTTCTTGTTAATTCACCTCTCCAAGTTCTCAACTGCCTTAACCAGGTATTGAACTCACAACTCTTTGGGTCCTGTCACTGGATCTAACCAACACCTTCATCCACTGTGCCATGTGAGCCTTAAGTGGAGAACTTGAAGAGATGAATTAACAGGAGACTGCTAATAACTGACATCCATTAGATATGGAACTAGAATAGTCTACCCTAGAGAGCGAAATAAAGGGTTCAGTTTGACATCAGGTGGTTGGAATGTTGAAATGAACCCTTTATTTTGCTGAAGAAGGCTGGAGTGTACAACGGCCAAAATGTTGTGATAAATATGGCAACAAAGATGAGGGCAAGGGTTTGAATAATGTAAATAGTGTACATAATACCTCATCTCGGAAATATAGACAAACGTTTTTGATTATTTTTTCTCTTTATTATTTTTATTTATTTTTTTTTTTTTTTTTTTTTTTTTTTTTTTTTTTACCAATTTTTTATTAAAGTTATAAAAATAGACATAATTAAAACCACTACAGTAGTTGGTTCTAAAAAAAAAATAACAAGAAAATAAAATTATCACTTTCCACTCAACAGAGCTCAATTGGAAGAAAGTAAAATTATGAATGCTGATTAAAATGGAAACCTGAAAAAGAAAATACCTGTTTCAATAATATATTGAGAAAGGTAAATTTTTATAAACTGATCACATTCAGTCCTAGCAACCAATCCATCTGTTTGTATAAGGAAAGGTGTTCTGATTTAATGAAAAGTTTCAAGAACTTTTAGATGGTAGTTAAAATGTGATCTGCACAAAAAACAGAACATGTCATCCTGGAAAGATGATGTACTCTCAGTTTTTTGTGTGTTCAGTGATTTTCAGATGTGATGACACAGTTATGCAAATTATCTACTATCAACCCTTTTTAATAGATATGACATTTTATTTTTTATCCATGGTGATCTTGTGTTTACTCAATTGGTAGCCATCTTGAGTCACAATTTTTTTTTGTTATCTATGTGCCATCTACATTATAAACTTATGCAAGATGAATTCCTCTTTTCGTTATTAGATTAGAATTGTAATAAAACCAAAACCTATAAAAGTGAATTTATGAATTTTCTATAATTACTCGGTGACAGCAATCTGAATTTTTTTCTCTAAATTCATTATGAATTTCAAATCATAGATCTATACAAGATGATTTTCAAAAATTAGGAAGTGAACTCTTATTTTTGTTTGTTTTTTTTGTTTTTTTTTTTTAAGGCCAGGATATATTAAACCCTGCATCTTCAAACAAAATGAAGCCATTTCTTCTGTATTCATAAATATGTTGAGATAATAAGAGTCAAAATGATTTTGCTGATTACTGACTAGTTACAAGTTAAAATTAACCAAATTGAAATTGTAGACAGGTGGCTCATTTCTTTATTACTTGTACTTTAACTTCTGCTTATGGTGCCTGTAATGCTTTAAGTATTCTTGTATTGTCCTGTAACAACTTATTCAGAATTCAATGATAAAGACTAAAGCTAAACATCAAAGTTGAAATATAGTTGGCATTAGCAATATTTTTATATTGGTTTGCCCACTCCCGTATCGATATTGGCTCTCCCTCACGTGACGTTGATATTGTTTGCCCACCCAAATATCAAATATATTAGTTCTTTTTTTTAATCTTTATAATCAAAATAATTTTATCATTATTGAATGAACTTGTATCTTTAATCCTTGAATTCCTGTTTACAGCAGAAAGCATGCATGGAGTGGATCTGGATTTAGATTTAGACATGGATATTGGGGATGACTGGGAGTCTCCCCTTCAGTTGACAACCTCATCACCGCCACCACAATCACCCAAATCACTAGGAGGTGAACACCTTTCACCACAATTCACTGGTTTTTTGGGGGCTTTATATATTTTTTCTGGCTTGGGTCACTGCAGATTTACCTTTTTTTTTTTTTTTTTTTTTTTTTTTTTTTCTTCCACCCACAACACCATTATCTTTTGCTCTATTTTGGGGATTGCCTGCTGGTAAATTGCTTTGTTTACTTTTTCTTTTGCCTTTTTTTTTATCTTATTGTTTACTTTGGCTTTCTTTCAGAAAATAGCTTCTTGGGATTGAAACTTTTTCTTTTCCCTTTTTCTTTTCTTTTTTTATTTTTTGGTTGACTTTCTCTTTGCCTGTTAGAACTTGTTCAGCAAACTTGGATCTTTGTGCCAAAGAGTGGGTTTTTCCCTTGACACCACTGTTATTTTAACTACTTTCACTCCTTGACAATGTTTGTTTTTAAAAAGATCATTAGAATTGTAAAAAACAAACATATGAAAATGAATTTATACATTGTCTTTTGTTTTTGAGAATTGACAGAATAAAATAATAAACACTATTTGATTGTTTATTGAAATGGTTTGCAAAATGTTGGATAATTGCCAATTGATTCAAACTTTATAAAATGGTAAATAAGAATTTCTTTATAGTTGGTTTGCATATTTTAATTTAATAAATGTTTATAAATTTATGATTTTAAAACAAATTTTCATTTTTCTTTATAAATCAGTAAAAAAATATTGCATTGCATTAGACTTAATTAATTTTTAGAATGTTGTAAATATAAAATTACTCTTGTAAATAATTGAAAATTGTTTATTTTTGTTATAAATTCTCAAGAACAAAAGAAAAATGTATAAAATCACTTTCATGTGTTTAGGTTTTATTCTAATCTTTGCTTTTTAAAATGAACATTGACAAGGATAGGAGGTAGTTAAAATAGTGATATCAATGGAAAAACTGTCATTTTTGACACTTTTCTTTTTTTTTCTTTTACAAGCATGAAGGTCCAAGTTTGCCACTTGTTCTGTATCAAATTTACTCATAAAACTGTATCCTACTTCCATATGAAATGACAAGTAATTAAACCTAAATTCTGTGAATCAGAATCTGTTCCATCCAATTGTATGCGACATTCCAAAAATATTTCTAATTAGAATAACCCATTTTTTACATGTGGACCATTGCCCTCATCTTTGTTTCTCTTGTAATCCTCTGCCTTCAGCAAGTGCTTGTCAATCTGGGTAACTATCAGGGAATTTTCAAACTGAACCCTTTATTTAATCTATGATTGTCATCATTCTGCTGACCATGTCTTGATTAAATAAAGACTTTAGTTTGAAATTCCCTGATGGTTACTTGGATTGACATGTATCATATAAAGGATGGAGGGTAAAACAGCTGAAATGATGAAATAACAAAGATGAGGACATTAGTCTGTATGTAAAGAATGAACTCCTCATCCCAGAAATTCATACAGAAAAAAAAAACCTTTATTTTAGAGGTAATAAATGTATAAGCCAGTTCTGTTGCATGATAATACCAGACTTTATGAATCCTGAGAAAGTTGAGAAAATCCTCCATATTCCGTTAGATCCTGTCATATTTCAAGTCTTTGGTGCTGTTCATCAAAGAAAAAATTTGACAATCAAAGGACTATTAAGACTTGAGATTTTCTCAAGTCTGGTTAATTCTATTCAGAAAATTTGATAAAATCAACTGAAGATTTTTACATTTGATTCACTTTTAAAAAATCAATTTAAAATTGGTAGTTTTCTTTTAAAACTTAAACATTGTTTAATTTTATATTACTGTAAATTAAACGATGTCATCAAAATTTGCATTTTCCTTGGGAAAATGTTTTGTTCTTTTTTTTTTTTAATTCACTAAATTGTTCTGGAGGTATGGTGTAGCAATGGATAGCAGCTGAAATTGAAGAATCTGAGAACAGTTTGAATTCCAGTTGAGCTCATTGCATTCACTTACATGCTAATATCCTTGGGAAAGGTATGAATTCATCTTTTCCCTCCAGCTATGGGTAAAATAGCAGGGCAGACTGGGCCCTACAGCCTTGGTTGGCTACCACTCTATGAGAAGGGAAAACTCTGAATTTAAACTACATGCTGCCTTGTAGGTCTACCTCTCTAACTTCTGTGAGGAGGGATGGGGTAACCTTAACATCTCTAGTGCAAAAGGAACCAAAAAGCCATTGCACTATTCTGCCTTGAATGTTACCATGAATGACAATTGTAAGATGGAGGGGAGTGTTAACCACAATGGCACAAAAATGTGCTAACTGAATAAATGATGATGGTGAAATTGTTCTACAGATTAACCATAAGATTAATTAATTAATTTCTCATAGACGTAGATTAGGGTCTTATAACAGAAAACAAAATCTGCTGTCATCATTTTTATATTAATGCCTTTTGAGAAAGGCATAAAATTAACCTTCTCTTTGTTCTAGTCTATCATTAAATTTATGCTTCAGTGTAGCACAAGATAGGTATGAATAAGTACCTGGGCAGTGTATTCTATCTCGGGTGTGTATCTCGGGTGTGTATCTCGGGTGTGTATCTCGGTGTGTATCTCGGTGTGTATCTCGGGTGTATCTCGGTGTGTATCTCCGGTGTGTATCTCGGTGTGTATCTCGGTGTGTATCTCGGTGTGTATCTCGGTGTGTATCTCGGTGTGTATCTGGGTGTGTATCTCGGTGTGTATCTCGGTGTGTATCTCGGTGTGTATCTCTCGGTGTGTATCTCGGTGTGTATCTCGGTGTGTATCTGGGTGTGTATCTCGGGTGTGTATCTCGGGTGTGTATCTCGGGTGTGTATCTCGGGTGTGTATCTCGGGTGTGTATCTCGGTGTGTATCTCGGTGTGTATCTCGGTGTGTATCTCGGTGTGTATCTCGGTGTGTATCTCGGTGTGTATCTGGGTGTATCTCGGTGTGTATCTCGGTGTGTATCTCGGGTGTGTATCTCGGTGTGTATCTCGGTGTGTATCTCGGTGTGTATCTCGGTGTGTATCTCGGTGTGTATCTCGGTGTGTATCTCGGTGTGTATCTCGGGTGTATCTCGGGTGTATCCGGGTGTGTATCTCGGGTGTGTATCTCGGTGTGTATCTCGGTGTGTATCTGGGGTGTGTATCCGGTGTGTATCTCGGTGTGTATCTCGGTGTGTATCTCGGTGTGTATCTCGGGTGTGTATCTCGGGTGTGTATCTCGGGTGTGTATCTCGGGTGTGTATCTCGGGTGTGTATCTCGGGTGTGTATCTCGGGTGTGTATCTCGGGTGTGTATCTCGGGTGTGTATCTCGGGTGTGTATCTCGGGTGTATCTCGGGTGTGTATCTAGGGGTGTGTATCTCGGTGTGTATCTCGGGTGTATCTGGTGTGTATCTCGGGTGTGTATCTCGGTGTGTATCTCGGTGTGTATCTCGGTGTGTATCTCGGTGTGTATCTCGGTGTGTATCTCGGTGTGTATCTCGGTGTGTATCTCGGTGTGTATCGGTGTGTATCTCGGTGTGTATCTCGGGTGTGTATCTCGGTGTGTATCCGGTGTGTATCTCGGGTGTATCTCGGTGTGTATCTCGGTGTGTATCTCGGGTGTATCTCGGTGTGTATCTCGGTGTGTATCTCGGTGTGTATCTCGGTGTGTATCTCGGGTGTGTATCTCGGGTGTGTATCTCGGGTGTGTATCTCGGGTGTGTATCTCGGGTGTGTATCTCGGGTGTGTATCTCATTAGTTATAGCTGCTTCATTTCTCTTGGATTTATTGGCTATTATATAAATCTGACTAAATGATGGAAATGTTCAGTTATCATTTTTTTTAAGCAATATTAAATAACAGGAATAGACACTTTGCATAATTTAAAGATTTATAGGACAATATGGATGTGTTGGTGGTGTCATGGAAAAATTGGCAAACTGAGTTTGCATTCTGGTTGAGTTCATTACGTTGACTTTCATCTTTGGGAAAGATATAAATCCAACTCTAACCCCAACTTTGGGTTAAATAGAACAAAGTGGGTTTTGCAACCTTGGTTGGAAACCATTTCAGAAGAAGGAAAATCTCTAAATTTCCAAACCTGGGTCTATGGAACAGTGTGGAAATACAGTCGTTTAAAGGAAAGGAAACCCTGACAGAAAACCTCCCCTCCCCCAGATTAGTGAGGTTGGCTGTGAGGCCAGTCATCTTATTGCATAGAACAACTCTATTTACACTGTTTGGACAATCGTCCGAATCTTTGTTGCCAAATTTATCACAATGTTTCGGCCATTGTATGCTCCAGCCTTCTTCAGGTGGTTGGAATGTTGAACTGAACCCTTTATTTTGCTTGCTGGGGTAGAGTGTTCTAGTTCCACATGCCATGTCTAATGGATGTCAGTTATCTCCTGTTAATTCACCTCTCCAAGTTCTCCACCACCTTAACCAGGTATTGAACTCACACTCTTTGGGTCCTGTCACTCGATCTAACTAACGGCTTTATCCACTGCCATGTGTCCTTGAGACAGATACTGCATAGAACAAGTTGATTAAAGAAACCTCACTAGAGGACTTATGTTATTAGGCACCAGACAGATAATAATATTTGGGAAACAATGTCTAAAAGTAAAGACAGTTTTGTCCTGGGTTTAAATACTATTTCTTGACAACGTGAATGAAATTTATTTCTATTTTGTTTGAAATTCAGTTTTTCATCTGCCTTCTTGGTTATGGAATGTGTATACTGTGTTTCAAAAATATAATTATTTGAGAAGGAATGCAATGAGAAGTTAGTCTATTAGGGGCTTGCAGCAGAAAAACTCGGACATTGGGCTCACTGCATAAAAACCCAGACATTTGGCTCAGGATTAATGTCAAGTGAAAATTTTATATTAAAAATTCTGATTTTTATCAAAAAAAAAAATGGTGGGGTTTAAATGTCAGTTTAAAGCCATTCAAGAGAATAAATTAAAAATATCAAATTGTTAAAATGGGATATTTTACAATATTTACTTGCTTAGTATCTTCTGATTTCTATTTAATCAGATCTTTGTTATACTTTAAAATCAAGAACACCTGAATTTTTATCAAAGATTAGATTCTTTCATCAGTGGAAAAAATATCCTTAGTGACATGTTGGGTGAAAAGAACAGGATTTTCACAAATATTATTTGCAGGAATATCTACAATGAAATCAGTACTGCAAAATATTGTAATTGGCCTGTTTATAAAGAATATATCAACAATAATTCTACTCTTTAGACTTAATTAATTTGAATCATTCTTCACTAGAAATGTATCATATATAGGCTTATTTTAGTAATTACTTTAATGGTAAACTTGTCATTGTTAATAGGTTTATGAAGGAATATGTTGGGTGGTGATGGATATTGGTACAGGAAATGGAATCAACAGATTTCAAATTCTGTTCTAGTTTGTTTCACTCACTTTTGTACAAATGTCTTTGGGAAAGGCATGAATTATTCTTTTAGCCCCTCCTCCACTACCAAACTGTGTGTTAAATAGCAAGATAGACTGGGCTCTAGCTTTGTGTGGCAACCAGTCTAAGAGAAGGAAAACTGTGAATTCCAAACCATGGAGAGGGCAACGGAAATCTTCTTCACTATCTTTCCCAAGAATGTATGGCAATTTGCAGATAATAAAGAAAAGGAATCTTTGGAGAATCATGATTACCTACATCTTGAAGAAACATTGGAAATCATGGCTCCCCACAGTTTCCTGTACTTTTAGCTCTTTATAAATCTTGTCTTTTTGTTATTGTTCCTACACCTTGTTCCACCCTCCATTTATTCAAGCTTGCTAGGTAGGTTATATATTGTTTTTCTATGTCCCTCTTGCCTTCAATCTGTCCTGTGAGTATCAAATTTTCCAAGCCCTCTAATTATGTGCCCTAAAAATTTCAAATGTCTCTATCTGATGTTAAGTATAAGTGTCCATTTTGATTCATTTAAAAAAGAAAAAAAAGAAAGTTGGTAAAAATGAATTCAAATTGTTACATTTCAATAATTATTTATTGTCTTATTTATTTGTCTCACTCTGTTCCTATATGTCTGTCCATTTACCTAATCAGCATAAAATATAGATATATAATACCTCCTGGCACTTAATTATTACATTGATGTACATTTTAGTCTGGTTGATTGGAAAGGATGACAGTTAACTTTATTTCAATGCTTCAAATGTCTACAATAATTCTGCTGGTACTTTTTTCTGTCTTGCAATACATGTGCACCTTGTTTTTATTTCATTTTCTTAATGTCTTCTTGTGTTCATTTGCTACCATCTTTTTGCTTCTTTTTATTCTCATTGCCACTCTTGTCTTTCAGCCAATTCACTCTCTTCACGTTTCAAATACACTTCTTTGATTTCCTTAATATTATGCAGGCTTACAGCCATGTCACATTGAAACACTTGTTCTTGCATGGGTACCAAAGTTGAGCAATGTTGATCTGGGTCAGTATCTAGATAGGTGACCACTTCAGAACACCAAGTGCTGTAAGCTTGGATGTGCATGTGGTGTAATTGATAATGGGCTGGAATTGGAAATCAGTTCTAATTCCATTTGGATTCATATTAACTTATGTGCAAATGCCCCTGGGAAAGGTATGAATCCACCACTTCTCCCCCAGCTATGGATTAATTAGTAAGACTTGTATCATTAAAAATCATAAAAAAAAATTCTTACAATCTACAAATGTTTTCTAGCCTTAAATAACCTGCAAATGGTTAAGCTGTATAAAATTAATGAATCAATTACATGCAAATTATCTTGGGAAATGTATGAATCCGCCTCTTCTTCCTCCAACTATGGGTTAATTAGTATGACTTAATCATTGTTATTTCCAGGAAGCTCTTGCCATCTAAAAATATTTTTGGCTTTGAACAATCTGTAAAAGGTTGATAAGCTTTAAAAAACAAATCAATCAATTAAACTAACATTATGAAAAAGATTGTACTGGAAATTTTTACATCAGCAATACAAAAACTGAAAATGATAAAAAATATCTCAATGAAAAAACAACTTTTAAGTTATTAAAGATCAACTTTTAATTTCTTGTAGATTTTAAATATATAAATAATGAGGGAATATTTTATACTAATAAATGGCATGAGAAAAATTCCCAATTTATAGTTCAGAGAACCAGTTCCTTGTTTACTTGATCCTAACAAGAAAATGTTAATGATTTTCAATTTCTGTAAGCAATCCCAGTTGTTTGTGTGATATTATTTTTGTCCCACTCCTAAAACCCTGTTTGTCAAGCCTGGTCAGTATGTAGATGGTGACCACTTGGAAATATCAGGTGCTTGGATGTGCAGGTGGTGTAATGCCCCAGAATTGTTAATCAAAGAGCAGAGTTCCAATTCCAATTGGGTTTTTTATAGTCACTTATATGCAAAAACCCCTTGGAAAAGGTATGATTCCACCTTTTCTCTCATCCATCTATGGGTTAATTTGTAAGACTTACATCACTAAAAACATTATCACCAAAAAATTCTTAGTCTAAAAATATTTCTTGGCTTTAAATAACCTGCAAAAGGTTCATAAGCCATAAAAAAATGAATCCTCCAATAAAATCCCGTTCATCAGGGTTGATTCACTGTTAAATAAAATCTAACAAACTAACCTAAAACCTGATCAAAATGTCATATTCAAAGAATAGTACACATTGAACGCTTCATGAAATAAAAAAAAAAAAAAAAATGTTTATGCAAATGTTGAATTTAATTCAAAAATCCATTTGCATCTGAATTGAAATTCTCAAGCATTGTTTGTAAACTCTTTAAACATCGATAGTAATTCTTGATTTGAAAATGTTATATTTTCTTTTGTTCTTTCCTTGATCACTCATTTGTGAAATTTGCACCATTTTTAACAAGATAAATTTTCTTCTTTTTTTTTTTTTTTTTTGTGTGGTGATGGACTGCTCAGTTGAGACTGAAAAGCCAATGAGATAAAATTATTCAAAATCATAATGATGTACTAACCATATTTTGTAACTTTAAAATCATTTAATCTGTAATTTTATTTAAAATACATTTTTTTTTTTCAAAGTACTCATAATTTCTAATAAATGTTCATACATTTTAAATAAGTTACAAGTTTGAAATTTTCAAATACCATTTCTTGACATTTAAATTTGTAATATTTATTTGAAAATTATCTCAATTTATTTTAAAATTATTTCAATTTAAATTTGCTACTTTGGGTTTGATTTCTATTTGAGGCATTTTTAATTTTAAAGGAACTTTAATTCTTGTATTTAGAATGTGATGAAAAGAATGAATTTAATTCTACAAGAAACAGAAAGGGGGTGAGAAGATGACCCAGAAATATTGTCCACTATAATTTAGACATGTCACATGCATGTGATTAAACTCATAACATTTCTAAAAATGCCAAATTTAATTTTTTTTTTTTTTTTTTTTTTTTTTTTTAAATGATAGCATAAAAGTTCTTGTGTTTATTCATTCTCATTTCTATTTCTTTTATCAATAGATGACAAACTTTGTTACTATCAGACATTAATCACTCTGTTGTCTGTACCAAATGTACATCCATAATCAGTTATCATGGTAAATATTATCTCTTACTGACACTGACACCAAATACTAAGTGAGATGTAATGTTTTGTGGGTGCTTTTTATTCTTTCAATATTTTCACAGATTTCCAGTCACCAGATTAGGTTGTCCAGTATCTTGTGTACTCATTGGGATGTAATTTTTTTATGCATTCTTCTACACATTTCAGCTAGGCATGGTTTTCTTTTGACTGGCAACTTCCTCAAAAGGTAAAAAGATAAGTAGAAAATAAAAGCTGATATAAAAGTTGCTAACAATTTAATACTTTCAAAAGCTCTCAGTTGCCTTCTTTCGACTAGGATCTTGAGGTATCAAGAAAGGGTTAACTACAAGGTTACATGTCTGTTTCTGTGTGTTGGAATTTCTTTCAATTTGTGAAGAGAAGATAGATAACACTTTCTTGTAGCAAAAAAATTATGCAAATTCTGGTGTGTGATATCCTGATGTGACTCTCTGAAGCCAATGCAAGAACTCTGGGAAAATCCCTATGAGAAATAACTAAGCACCCACACCTTAAATAAGTAGACCGTTAAATGTAATAGGTATTCATAAAATAATGTATGGATTAGTAGGATATATAATATTTTAAAGTCTTATCTCCTGACTCCGTTTCACAGAACTTGCTCCACTCACCAAGGAAAAGATGTATCAATTGAATTTACTAATAGACCTATCTAGTTTGAAATATTAGATGTAAATGTTATTAAGTTGCGCGCGTGTGTGTGTGTGTATATATATATATATATATATATATATATATACACACACACACACACACACACACACACGCACACACAGATTAATAAATTTGTCCCCTTTATTGATAAACTAGTGTTGCTTGGTAACTCATTTTATCGAAATAAAAAATAAAAAAAAACGCTTTGTCGAGGTTAACATCGCTAAGGGAAGTGACTACTGATAAATTTACTATCAAAAGTTGATTTACCTCCCTTGCCACTATATATTTATGTGCGAATAAAATATAATTTAGTGGTATCTTCATCCTTATTTTTACCTTTTCATGACTTTCAAGATTGACCTAGGTCAACTTTACATAGCCCATCTACATGTCAAGTTTGGTTGATATCCTTCCAGTAGTTTCTGAGTGTATAGCAGACAAACATTTTATTTATATTGAAGAAATCTGATTAAGAATGAATAAACACAAATTATCCCATGAAGAAAGAAAAAATGTGAACATTTAGAGAAACAAATTCTCTCTTTTTTTTGCACATGGGGTGAAGGAAATACGTTTCTTTGACATTTTTTTCCTCTATATTTAAGTTATTTGTTTATAATATAAATTTTTCTTTTTTTTCTTAATTATAATATTTAATCGGATAATTTGTTGCCTCCATTTTCCTGGAACTTTTGTACTATATTTTTTTTTTTTTCTGAAATTCCAGATGATTTTTATTAACAAAAGTTCTATTTTTGTTGCTAGCTCTGGACACAGCTGAACCTGAGAAAACAAAAACATTTGTTGGGCATCACCAAATTTCTGAACCATTACCCGAAGATGGTTCCCTCCAGCTGCCCTCTCACGAAGAACCCCACCCTGCACTGCCAAACAGCCAGACCTTACCTCCTCAGCTTCACTCCTCACCCCAACAGCAACAACCTAACCCTGTTGAAAATGATTACAGATTCCCAAGGGTGGGCAGAACCACCCAAATTCACCCAGAAGCACAAATTGGTAGGTAGAACCATCTAGTAACTTGTACACCTTAGTATTTAACATTCTTGCTTTATATTTTAGAATTGTGATATTTTAGCCAGAATATTGTTTATAACTTTGAAGATAGAATTCAAAGATTGGTTGGGAGAATTGAACTCCTTTTTTTGAGTTACTGCAATGATGCATTAACCTTGTAGCAAATGCTAGAGACTCTGCATCTTTTTTTAGGGTCTAACATTAAGTGCCTAGTGCAAGCAGCATCTTACAATGTTAATGTTTACATGTCAGGGAGTACTGCATCTTTAACTATTCAGCATTTCAGGTAATACTGAAGCCATTAAATCTACTCAAATATCTTATACTAGCAGGCTTCGTCCGCTCGCTATCGCTTCATTAAGTAAGATATATTGACTACTTGAAATCTTTGAAACAAAAATTTTAAATGCCCATTTCATTCATAAATTGGCTTGTTAAGGAAAGTTTTACAAATAGATGCCAACTTGTTGAAGGCCAAGTAAAATGCAAATTTCAAACACTTTTTCTGCACTATATAAGACAATATTCCTAAACAGAAATATTTTTTATATGAAAATTGAAACAATATTTGAATAAAAGAACAGTAATGAAGGACAGTTAAATTATGAAATATACTTTTTTTTTTTTTTTTTTTTAATCATTATGCAAATTAGTTAAACCTAAAGATTGATATTGCCTAGGAATAGATAATATATGATAGAGATATTGAGCTCTTAATATTGTCTATCGATAGAATACAGCAGCCACTTTTATTATTTTGATAGATGGACGTATCCTATTAACATTTTGTTTCGAATATGCGGTATTATTGTATATGCAGTGGTGATGGATGAGTTTGTGTGGTGAATGAGCAAATTGTAATGAATTCTGATTGACTAGGATAGCTACATTTCCCCTTTGTCCTCGTGCCACAATTTTGTATTTTTTATGAAATAATCTTAGTGTGCAAATTACTCTTGAATAGTGTGTAACACGTTATTTATCATCTCTCAGTTGCGTCTGTCTTTGGGCAGAGTGCACTTGGGCAGATCCATCGAAGTATAGTTGCAGCTGAGGAAAATCATACTGAGAGGTGCCCTGCCTGAGGCAGTGCACTCTCATTGCACCAGAGAGGATTGGAGCTTGCACCAAAGCCAGAGCAACCAACAGTTGCTGGGGCTTGGGCAATTTTTATTCCGAGCTCAGGTGTATGTGCTTGGGTCCCCACCTTAAAAACTGACCTTGTGTCACCCATCATCTTAGTGGGGAGACAGAGTAAATACCTAGTGTGCAGCTTTTTATCCCTAGAATTTGTGGGAGAATTGTGCTCCAATTTTGCATTTATTTGTATAGAAAGATCATTTGCCTCATGTTTTTTCTGGGCTTGTTGACAGGTGTTCAAATATTTACCTATTTTTATAAAGATTATCACTATACTAGTTAATAATTTGAGTTAATGTTTGTCTTTTTTAATTTGTGGTCCCTTTACAAAAATACTAATAAAAACTAGTCAAAAAACTTCTAAAAATATTGCTTAATCTCAGAAATTCCAATAACTTAAAAATATTGATTTCCTTTTTCAACATCAAATGCTTTTAATTAGACAGTCTCTTTCATACTTGAACACAATCTTCAGACCATGTGTGTTAACTCAACTATTTATATATGCTGATCAGTGCTTGTTTCCATTATCCTAACGGTTATTAGATAGACAGAAATGGTTATATTTTCAATTATTTTAAAGACTATTGAGTAGAAATAATTATGGACCTGAATGCAGTTATTTTATACTTGTATAGGGATGTTTAACATTTAACTTGTTATTGATTACTTAGAGTAATTTGTATTGATTATTATTACTAAATTTACTTAGTTGTGGTTATGCATGCATTAGTACAATTAATTTGGATATTATTTATTTACTTAATTTGTTTTAAACGAAAAGTATTAATAGATGTGATAATTTTAAGTTGTATGAATTTTATAGCTAAAGCATCATCTATTTAAATATAGCAAATTCTGTCTGTCCATCCGTCAATATGTCTGAAACCCCTCGAACTCAGGCCACACTTGCTCTGCATAGACATGTACCTTCTTGGAATCAGGATGATCCTGAGATTGAAAATCTACTCTTCATCTGGTGCTTGAACATCCAGCATTGGGATTTGTGTCTGGATGAGGAGGGAACAATTAAAAATTCAAATTTTAAAATAACTGAAAAAAAAAAAAAAAAAATAGTGATTTTTAAATAATTTATATTGAGTTTAAAGTAATACAAAACTTTTGAATTTAAAAATTTCTGTTTTTAAATTCAATTTAAAATATTTCCAAAAGTTTGAATTGAGGAAATCAATTTTATTTCTTGAAAATACCAAGGAATCGGTTAAAGTGAGAACTTTCATGATGTGAGGTTTTGAATTTCTGCAGAGTTTGTCATTTGAAGAATTCTACTCAATTGAAGTTCCACATAGTTTGTGATTTGAAGAACTCGGTTTTCAAACTGAATTGGACTTATAACCCAAATCAAAGTGAGGTTTTGAAGTTCCATGGAATGAATTGAAGAATTCAAAGTTATTTCTTCAAAATTATTATTGCTGTTTTCTAAGCTGGACAAGAGGTCTATTTAGTTTTGTGCCAGTGGTCCAATTGGCCCTCTGCAGGAGCTAGCTTAAAAGACTGCACAGAGTGTAGCTTTTAAGCTAGTTATTAATAATTTCAAACTAGTTGTTTTTTTTTTTTTGTTTTTTTTGTTTTTTTTTTCAATTGTAATAAAAATAATGAAAGGACACATGGCCCAGTGGATAAAGGTGTTGGTTAGATCCAATATGAGTTCAATACCAGGCTACAGCAGTACTGAACCAAAAACTTGGAGAGGAGTTAAAGTGAAATGACAGACATCCAGAATAGGCACGGCATTTAGAACTAGAACACTCTACCTTTGTGGATGAAATAAAGAGTTTGGTTTGAAATTCCAATAACCTGGAGAAGGCTGGAGCATACAACAGCTAAAATGTTATGAATATGGCAATGAAGATGAGGATAACAGTTCGAATAATGTATGAAAATAAAAACTTATTAAAAATTTCCAGACAATGCTTAATCTCGGGAATGAAGATAACTTAAAAATATTGATTTCCTTTTAATGTTCTTTGGGTATAGGATTTTCCTTCATTCCCAAAAGTCTGAAGGATGCATTTTTTTTTTTTTTTTTTTTTTTTTCGTTAATCATTTCACCCCAAGCAAGACAACAAAGCCACTAAGATGCAGGAGTTACTGAAGGTGAAAGAATACAAGAAAAAGGACATTAAAGAGCGAGAACAATAAAAGAGCAGGAAAACAGTTGCCGAGTTATTAATTATTGCTCTCTTGTCTTAGAGGTTTTTATGTAATTCTAGCGTAGTCAAGAGTTTGTTTTTGGTGCTACTAGTGAATATCCACTATCAGCTGAACATTCAATCTTTTGTACTACAATTTGTACAATTTCTCTGGTACCGTTCTTACAACATGGTAGCTGATTTTGGGTTGGAATTGTCAGCTTCTTTCACAGATAATCTGAATTTTTTTCACAGGAAAAGATGGATTCTCTGATCGTGACTCTTCTCCAGAATCCTTACATTCTTCCAGAAAACCTGAAGTCGTTAGGCACCAGAAACTGGAGGCAAATGGTTGGTACCATTTCTTTTTTGGGTGTGTGCGTGCATACACACACAATAGCTTTTTATGTAACTTGTGATATCACAGGTAGGATTTATTAAAAAATGTATTGAAACTATCATTTGCTCTAAGATATTTCTGAAAATAGTGAGAAAAAGATGAAAATAGGATTGGGTTGGTCAAAAAGTTTGTTTGGTAAATTTTTTGCAGCAAACATGGGTGAATGTGCTCACAATGAGACGACATCTAAAAAGGATGTTTTTTTTCCCATGACACCACTTTTTTAACAACCTTCAGCAATGTTTGTTTTAAAGCGATGATTGGAATTGTAATAAAACCTAAACCCATGAAAGTGAATTTATACATTTTCTTTGTTCTTGAGAATTGACAACAAAAATAAACACTATTTATAAGATAGCTTATTTACACGATTAAATTGTTTATTGGAATGGTCGGCAAAACATTTGATAGTAAATGATTTCCTTAAATTTGGTTCACATATTTTAATAATCTAGTAAATGTTTATAAATCCATGAATAAAAAATTTTCATATTTCTTTATAAATTGGTAAATGATAAATATTGTATTGCATTAGTCTTAATACAATTGTATTAGTTTATTTACAAGAATCTTATAAAACGCAGATTGTGTGTCTGTACGTTTATATATTGGATCGAATTTCCTACATTTTTCAACTGATTTCAACAAAACTTCACAGGACTATGTAAAATTACCTTGTGGTGGTTCTGACAGTGCCAAAAATTGGAAAAACAATTGTTTTTGCACAAAATCAATTTGAAAACATGATTAAGAGGCATTAATGAAAGGGGGACAACTCATATCGAGTTATACTTATTAATATCGAGTTATACTTATTATAAAACCCCAGATGGTTGTTTGTGTGTGTTCCTTTATATATGGGATCGGATTTCCTACATTTTTCAACCAATTTCAACAAAACTTCACTTTTTTTTGGCAGGTAGTGTTTCTTATTGTCTTGCACACTTTTTTTCTTTATTTTTACATTCAGAATGCTTTAAAAATTCCATTTACAAGACAATTGTTTATAATAAAATTCTATTCAATCGGTAGACTCATAACGATTGAAAACCATGTTTGAGTTTGGGTTTGACCAATTCGTAAAAAAAAAAAAAAAAAAATTAAGACATGCGTGTCTGTCAACCTTAAACAATAATCTTTGTCAATTTTATTTTTCAGTCTTTATGATGGTCGATACTTGATCTATCTCTTACTGTTACATCCCCGGGCAACGCTGGGCTCTACTGCTAGTAATTTTATATTTACAACATTCTAAAAACTATCTAATAAATAGTGTTTAATTTTATGTTTTAAATTTTCAGGAACAAAAGAAAAATGTATAAATTCACTTTCATGTGTTTAGGTTTTATTTTAATTCAAATCATTGCTTTTTAAAACAAACATTGCCAAAGAGTGAAGGTATTAAAATAATAGCAGTGTCAAGGGAAAAACCATTGTTTTGAGACCATCTTATTGCAAGCATGCTTATCCTTGTTTGCCTTTTCTATTTTATAAGTGAAAAAAACGTTTTGGACAACCTGATATATTAGGGCTGACTACATTTGATATATATTAACAAGATTAGTGTCTTACTATTTTCCACTGGCTTTGCTGCTCCTCTCTCAAGGAGGAAAAAAAAATGATCAAAAATTGAATTCAGGATTTTTCTCAAGAATTTAAAAATTAAAGATTTTTTTACTCTCATAAAAGTTGTTTTGTGCATAATGTAAAAGCAATGCTAATGATTTTATCATAGAAATGCATTAAAAATTAGGAAAAAAGGGATTGTCAATCCAGTGGTCAGAAAGCATTACTGATAGAATAGGGTGACCCCTTTTAGACTAAGGGGCCAAAAAATCAACTACAGCATCAGGTTGATAAGTTGTAAAAAAAAAAAATGAATTGGTCAATCAATCAAGTTTCCTTCTTACAGACATTCACCCATCTCCCTAAAAGAGATGTGAACGTTATTATTTGTCTAACTAGGTGACTTCACACAAATCTTTATAGCAATGTCCACTGGCCTAGACAAGGTGTAGTAAACAAAAAGAAGAAAGTGATGAGAGGGGGGGTCAGAAAGTGCAGTGCACTGTTCACCGGCAGACCAGCTCTTCTTTCGTCGTCAGTCACCTCAAGGAAATAGATTGCGAGACTCTCTTTCTCTGCCGTTACACCGGGCAGTCGTGAAACAGACATCAACTCAGCCATGCCTACTTTGACTTCCTCTTTGTCCATCAGTCAATTCGTATGTCCAACTCTGTTGCACGAAGTCTGCCGAATGACCCGAACCTTCTGAGTCGTGCTGCTGGCATCTCTTTTTATGCTTGTCTGATACAGCTGAAATTTGCATGTGTGTGAATATCATCTCGTTTTGGATGAGATCGGCACACATAAATTGTGTCTTCGATAGCGGCCATATTTCTTTTCTGCGTTACTTTGCAAGCAAGACATGTTTGCACTCATTTTGAACTTCGAGGTAAGTCATGTCTTTCATCACAGAAGGTGTCCGTAAGGATATTTGTAGTTCACTGACAAACCCACATGATATTGTACAGTTCATTAATTTATGGGTTGAGATGCACCAATGTTGAATTGGGAAGGGGTTCTGATGATTTAGTGGACCATGATCCTGGATATTGGGTGGACATGAGAAATGCAACACACTACATACACACAAACCCAGCAACCTAACATTTACAATGTCATCAGCATAGATACTGAATCGGAAACTAATGACATCAGGAAGTTCATTGATAAAGAACAAAGTAAGTCTAAGAATAAAGCCCTGAAGGACACCTGCATTAGTGCAAAAAAAAAAAAAAAGATCTAGAAGAGTGGCCATTCAAAACAACTTTCATTATGCAGTTTGATAAGAAAAATTGAATTGTCCTGAGATAAAGAAATTTATAAATCCTTTATCATATAAGAAAAAAAAATAAAAGCAGACTAATTACAGCAAACACAGTTATCTTCAACACCCCTCAAAATACAAAGAGAAATCGAAATACTCTGACAAAATACTAATATTAATGTTTCTAATGACTTTAATATAGAAAGGTTACCCTACTGTCCAAGAATTCATTGATGGGGAACCCTCATTTATGCACTTCAGACAAAACAGGCACTAAACAGGTCAGTTTAAACCAGCTTTTACTTATAGTCAGATTTTACAAGGATGTAATGAACTGCTGAAGCAAATGTGTCAGATTTTTACATATTTTCTTTTAGGGGTCACCAATCTGTTATTGGGAAGAGAACTGAAAACCTGTACTATACCATTGAGTTCTACCTACACTTGCAGTACAACACTAAAGCTTTAAATATTATGCTGATTTATTATGCAATTACCTACCTATGTTGTATGCAACTTCCTATACGCAACCTCCATGAAATAATTCACTTTGGCTTCATTCTTTCAAGTTATTTTATTGCAAACACATCGGTTGATAATTCAGTTACAATGTAACGATTGTTTCTATGTTGGTGAAGCCCAATGACAAATTTGATTTCTTTTTTTTTTTTTTTTTTTTCCTCTATTCTATTGAAAAATGGTAAAAGTTGAAATTACAGGAATATGGAATGGCAACTGAGAATTTCTGTTAAAGTTCCTGAAAACTGATTTTTTTTTTTTTTTTTTTTTTTTTGTGTTGTACTGTTCACAGGTAAAATTTTAATGGTAAAATTTCAAAAATGTCTTGTTTGTATTTACTTTGTATTGCATTAAATATCAAAGATGCTTTAAAGAATTCTATGTTCTGCTCCTAATTATTACTACTTTTCTTTTTTTATTTTCTTCTAGGGGATGAATTTAGCAACAAGGTGAGTTTGGTATTTGTCATCTTCTAATTAATGGTTTTTGCCATACAGTTTTTATGGTTTTAAAGAAAAAGCATTTTTTCAAAAATGATTCCTGAATCTCTTTGAAGAATTATTTTTGTTTCAATCATTTCACCTCAAGCAAGATAATAAATCCACTAAGATGCAAGGCATCACTGATTGTTAAAGAAAATGAGAAAAAATACAATTAAGAAAATATTGCTATTAAACTGCATTAAACTTTTGAAGATTAAGGTTATGATACAACATCCTTGGGATGTCTCAGAAACACTAAAGAGCTAAGAGGAACATTATCTAAGAGTCTCAGTTTGCTACTATGACATAAGTTTACTTGAAAGCAAAAAGCCAGAAAAGTTCCACAAGTGAGAAGTGTGAGAAGAAATTGTTAGCATAGTAATTGTGGTTATATCAAGCCATTTCAATTGTAAAGTGATGAGACCTTATTGCCAATCTAGTACTGGGCTTATCATAAAGTCTAGGTACGATAGAGGAAAGTTCATTAGAACAAACTTTCTTCTATACTTTTATTACAAGTTTTGTTGTTGTAATGATGAAAAAAATAAATAAATAAAAAAGCTTACCAGAACAATTACCATGAAAGTATTTATGAAAAATGCCCAAGGAAACTACATGATGGCAATGGGGAAGTAATTGAAGCTGAGATGGCAAGACGGAGCCTATAATATTACAGATTCTTTGGATTTTATCAAGAATCATATTGGAGGGAAATAAATATTTATACAGATACATTTTGGTCGAAAATCTTGAATTTCCTGCTAATTGGATCTTCCAATAAGATAATGATCCTAAGCACACTGTAAACTCTACAAATAAATGGCTTGCTGAAAATAATGTAAATATTCTGAAATAGCCAATTCTGTCCCCAGATTTAAACCCAATCATAAATATGTGGCATTATTTGAAAATTCAAATCCAATTGAGAGCTCCAACAAACATCCTGAGTCTGAAGACCCTAAGTGAAAAAGAATAAACAAAATACTAAGTAAAATTTGCAAATCATTGACAACTACAAGAGGTTGGTTGCTGTAAATGTTGTGCCAAAATGTAGATGTGGAAGCCTAATCACAATAAAACATATTCTATTGGAATGCAAAATCACAACTAGAATAAGACAAAAATATTTCAATGGAAAAGGTTTAAAAGAAATTTTCAAAAATACAGATACAGAAAAAATATACAGTTTTCTCAAGGAAATAAAGATCCCCAATAAAATATAACCCTTTCAAATAGTGTATATGTATGTGTATATGTGTTTATAAATATATATATGCATGTATGAATGTAAATATTAAAATACACAATCAAAAACAGTCACAATAAAAAGCAATCCCCAAAAATACAGATAATGAAACCGAACAGCCTTTCAACTTTTTATACAAAATAACCATCTTAAATTCATAAATTAATAATGCTTTGGCATAAATTGACCCAAATAGGAGTTGACATGCCATTAAATCCAACATCCATCCATCCATCCAAATGGTGTGGCAGAAGAGGATTGCAGGTAAGGTAGAATGATTGAAAGACAGATTTATAAACAGTTTCAAAGACATTCATAATCCAAAAATAAATGATTTCAAAACTTAAAATATTATTATAGATTACTTTTAATTGCATGCATGAGTCCCAGTATAAATAGTTATTGAGCAATTTTATCATTGTGATATTTTCACATATCATGTATTAAGAATATAGTAACTAGGGTTCGCAAATTGGAGGAGAGTTATCAATGATAATTGCATGCATAAGTGCGAGTATAAATAGTTATAAATAATTATTGACTGATTTTATTATTGGGATATTTTTTGCATTATATCAAGTATTGAGTATATAGTAACTAGGGTTCGCAAGTTGGAGGAGAGAGTTATCAATGATAATGTTCTAACTTCAAATCTGCATTTATCTCCTTTTTAATCCTCTGTCTATTTTTCATATTTTAATGTACTTTTTATCACATAAAATTTGAGGCACATGCAAATTTTCATTCTGAAAATGTGGCACAGAGAAAAAAATGTTTGGGAACCACTGGCTTAAGTTAACTATTATAAAGTTGGCATTTGAAGTTGGCATCTAGCAATGAACGTTTTAAACTTTTTATTTCAACCCATTATTGATCTCTTGCTGATCGATGGGTCGTTAAGTTTTAAACAAATCAACCCATTATACCCAAAAGTATGTTGTAATTCCTTTGTGCATGTAAATTCAGAATTTAAATTTGTGTTTTTTGTTTTTTCAGTTACCTGTGAGTGGTTACCACATAAGTAATGCACCATCATCTTCAATGAATCCAAGTTATACAGACATTACCCGTTACTCTTCCTCTGAGGTTCCCAGCATGCACCATTCCATGTCAGATTTACATGGTTTCGATGAGGATGGCCACTCAAAACTAGACAAGGAAAAGAAGAAGAAAGGATTTTCTTCGTTTTTTAAGAGAAAGAAAGATAACAAAGATAACAAGAAATAAGACACACTCTTTTATTGCGAACTTTGCATAATTTGCTTTGTCCCATCCCCTATTTCTTACCAGTATTACCTACTTACGTCCCCTTCCCTACTTACCTCCTTTTCCCCCCCCCCTCTTTTTCAGAAGAATGGTTGCTGGAATTTTCTCTAATTTCCAAAAATCTGACAAGAAAAAAAAAAAGTTGATTTTGTTTTATATTTTAGTTTCTATATTTTGCTGAATATTTTAGGATTTTGTTTTTTGTTGTTTTTTTTTTTTTTGTTTTCCATTGAATATTTTGGATGGATTTTTACTTTTCTTTTTTGTATCAAACCCCCCCGACCACCACCACATTGTGTGAATTATTTTTTTCATGTTCTGACCCTAACACAAAAATATTCCTAAAATAAATCTCCCTTCAGTTTTTAACTGTTCTTGCAGAAATAGTGTATGATACTAATCAAAGTAAAACTTAGATGGAGAAAATTCATGTAATTTTTATTTTAAATATTTTTATTTTGTATTACTAATGAAGATCATGCTTGTTGGCTTTTGTAGAATATGTGGGCACAATCCATTATGGGCATATTTTTTGTATACAAGACTTTTTGTATTATTACAAAATTCTGATTTATTAATATTTTGGCTAAACTGGACTTGGATTTGCGAAAGGCCATGATTTTGAAACAGTAGAAATTACTGAACAGATTTACTTGTTGGCATAACAGATTAATTCCTGAACTTCATTAATTTTCATTGCTAAAATTTACCAGAATGCAGTAACATACAAAATTATATTTTCCTAAGTATAAACTGGCAGCACTTTTTCAAGGGAGACAACTTATTTTCTTATTTACAATTGTCTCCTTTATAAAGGAAATTACTGAGTGTAGGTCCCATAACAGAAACAAATATTATGTTATAAATAATTCCAATATTTAATAAATGTAGATTACTTGAATTTGTATTTTATTTTTCTGGAAGAAAAAAAAAACTGGAAATTCGCCAGTATTTTTGGCCCCATGTATCCTGCTGCAAAATCTATATTTCAATCAACCATGACATCATTCCACTTAATCTCTAATTTTTTTTCTCCACTGGTCAATACCTTTTTGTTACAAAAATTCTATTTTTAATGCAGGTTACCTGTTCATTGAAATTTGCATCCTTAGGAATCTCAAATTAAAAAATTCCCTTGTCATCTCAAACATTGAACCAATCTCGATAACGTTTGTAGGCAGTTAGTGTTAAAGATGAAATTACTAAGAGCTTCATTAGAACTATATTTGAAGCTGTAATGAATTCTGCATTATAGTCCCCCCCATCCTTTCCCAATGATCACCTGTCTTGACAATTGCTTCTCAATATGCTACAACCCAGGTATTGACTAGTTTATGAGGCCTGCAAAAATTCTTGTCTTTTTCGACACTGATTTCCTGTGAAGAAAAAAAATATTGAACCTTTGTGCAAAACAAAATCACTTGAAATGACAGTACTTTACATGATTTAATACAAAAATTGAGTAAAAATGATTACACATATGTACCCCCAACCATGTTGTTGCTTGTTATTTCTTTAATCGTATTGGAATTTATATTCTGTAAAATCAAATTCTAATAGATATTATTTTGTCTGTCTTTGGTTGTTGATGTGATCATTTTAAAGCAGTAAGGAGGTATTGGCGTTGCGGATAGATCTCCAATATTTTTTTTTTTTTTTTTACACTTCTGAAAATGTGAGAAGCAAGTAGCTGAATGTTTGACAAGTGTGATAAAAGAAATTGTTAGCATAGAACTTAGTTACATCTAGTCAACTGTAAAATGAGATTTTTCACCAATCTAGTACTGTGTTTAAATTCATAAAGTCAACATACAATAGAGAAAAGTTCCTCAGAACAATTACCATGAAAGTATTTATAGAAAAGGCACAGGGAAGCTACATTATAGTGATGGGAAATTAACTGAAGCCAAGATGCCAGGACCAATAACATTGCAGATTCTTCGGATTTTATCAAGAATATCTAAATATGTAGCAGGAACACAACACCAGATATGGTAGCAATATTCAAAGCAAAGACAAACAGTAGACTTCTAAATCTGTAAGATAGATTCTGTCAGGAAAAATTGTCTAGCTACAGATAAAAAGAATACATTACATAAGAACAATGTAAATTTATACAAGAGATGAAAACTTTGAGAATTAGAATTTTTCTCCAGTCATTTTTATGAATATTACCATAAAATTGAACAAGATTTGGATGTTTTATTTATAGTCTGCCAATCTATAAGAAAATCAACTAAAGTCAAAACTACAGAGATGGCAACAGGAAACTACTGTTTTTTCCCCCCCAAGTCCTGGCAATTCTGATAATGAAGAAATTTATGGGGAGCTATAGTTGCCAATTTCCCACAATACAAGAATTGAAACAGAATACAAGAATTGGGTGGCATGAAAGACAATTGATATAAGTCCAGTTAACAATTCTTGTCTTTTGTACATTATAAAGGGCTAAACTCTTATCATTCCAGTGACAAAGAAAATCCCCTAAAAAAGCTTATGAGAAGCTTTTGATGTTCTGTCAGCTTTTTTTCAAATATAATGTTAATTCAATACAAAGTTCAAGAACCATTGAAGGCAGAGTATTATTGTTAAAATGGTTATGATGAATGTAAGTTGATATGAAGTGAAGATTATCAGGACAACTGATCCATGACTTGAAGTTAAAATTGTAATGTTCAGGGAAGTATTATTGGAGTTCTACAATGTAACATTTCTTGAGAAAATTGCCCAAGTCAAACTTTCTCTTTACACTTGAAATGCAGGGGAAATGAGGGTGATTCAACTCTGTGGAAGTAGCAAGGCATATCTTAACAGTAAAGGTTTGAATTGGTGGAGCTAGAAAATAGAGCCAATTTGAACTTTGCTCATGGATATAGCAACAGATTTGCAATATTTGTGCCTGTGGAAAAAGAAGCTACTCCCCTCAAGACTATAAACAATTTTGAATTATTTATTAAAGCTGAAAAGTGAAGATTGAGCTGCTTCAGCCGAGATAGAACAGCAGTACTCCATTTTGATGTAATCTGACTCTTATAAAGTTTAAAAACAAAAGAACTGTACCAAATAAAAAACATTATTGCTTGAAGACTTGCAACTGCTAAAATGAATATCACATGCAAGTCAAAAAGAAAATAAAGATATAACCAAGATATTAACATTTCATGCTACTTCAGGCAAAAGTTTAGGAAGGAAAGCTTTTGTCAATACTGGAAAGAGGAATAACAGCTACTGGACTTTGAGAAAGCTATTTTCCTGAAAAATACTTTCCTGAGAATTTATAAATTTCAGGCAACAGTGGTATTGACTGCTTGGTCACTGAATACCTATATCATCACACACTGCCAGTCACCAAGCAAGTCTGTGGTCAATCCATATGGTCAGCTTTGGAGGTTTTAACCCCGATTCTCAATCCCACCCTGCCTCATGTAGTGTTTGTTTTAGATCACAAGGCAGGTGAAGTCCAAGTCATATACCCAACATCACTGATCCAGCAGCCTTGGCGAGATGACGCCACAAGGAACAAGATAAGAGACAGGTGTGTAATACAACTTTATATGAAAGATTCATACAATGAATGTTTTTTCGCACTAAAATAACATGCAGATTTTCAGCACCTTCCCTTTTAATATCCTGTGGCACTATGTTTAGCCATGCTTAGCAAACTGGTACAAGTCTGGAGTCTGATTTATTTTTTTTTTCCACTGTGTTATTTCTTCGGGCTGACACTTCAGTTGTATCTGGTCATCTGGAACAAGGCCGGAGTCTAAGTTCTTTCTGCAGAAGTTGTGTGAGGTTTGGCAAAACAAGATTCCTCAATCTGAGCTGCTATCCATTACTCCACAATGCCTGCTCTTTTCAATTTTGCCTTCAGAGTTTCAATGTTGTGGTGCTGAGTAGAATATACCTCAATCTCAATAACTGCCCACAAACAATAGTCAAGAGCATTGATATCTGTTGATAAGGATGACCATTTCTCTTTGCTGATGATGCCAGGACAGTTGTCTCTGTTGCATTGCGCTACACAAGTGTCTTGTTGAAGTGTAATGTTCATCACCATAAGTGAAATTGCACCTTGAGTGCACCTTCCAAGATATTCTGTATGTACATTTGTTGATCTTTACTCCTTGAAGTACAAAAACGAGAGGAGACTTTTGTCTTTCTGAAATGGCTGTCCAAACCATAATTGATGCTGGTTTCTGGATTCTGAGGCATTGTCCTGAAGACTGAGAACTTGTTGAAAAACACAATTGATTTGATTAAGTCTGTTCAGCAGTGAAGATGTTTTGAAATGAGCCATCATAAATCTGTTTCAGCAACTGCTTAATACTTTAAAATATATATTTTTCATTGTGTCTACTGAAAGAAGATGGTTATCTTGCAAGGTGAAATCCTTTGGATCCTTTTAACATAGACTCGGCATGGTTCCTTTTGATGTCCTGGCTTCCTTAATCAATTTTCTCATTGACCGTCTTGGATTACACTGGTTGTTTTTTGTTTTTTTTTCTCTCTCCACACATCACATCTGTTTAATAAGTTCTAGTGGTGAAAGGATATCTTGGTCTCAGTCTATCTTTGATGGAGGAAGTCTCGTATCAATCAGCTGTCTTTTTGATAAAACATTCTATTGATGGGGCTACAGGTTGTGAAAGAATTAGAAACAGAAACATTAATAAGGAGTGGAGAGACAAGAGTCCTCAGGAGGACAGTAGATTTGTGATTGACATTGCATTTAAATTTTTGGAGATTAAAGTCAGCTGGAAAGCCTGGAGCTGAAAGGGAGTTCCACGAGTGAGAAGTGCGAGAAAATAAACTGTTAGCATAGCCCTTGTTGTTTTCCAACTTTAAAAATCTCAGTTGCTCAATTATATACTCTTAATTTCTATAGACATTGTTTCCAGTAAATACTAAACACTTTGAAAAAAAACCCAAAGAGTACACATTGTTGGGTGAGTATCAAATCAGAAAGAACAATGTAATGACCAAAAATTTAGAATTCATTTGAAATTTTATAACAGAATTTATGTAGGTAAGTCTAAGAAGACCTTTACTCTGACTTTGGGTAGTGTAGAAGATTTATATTGCAGTAGCTTTACCAAAATGGGAAGGCCTAACCCCACCCTCATGACTTGTGTGCCTATTGGGAATTAAACTCAACCAATAATTCAAGTGGAACTTTTATATACACTATATAGCTAAAGATGCTAGGAAAAATGGTCGGTTCCTTGTGTAACAATATCAGTCAACTGCTGTTTTGTCAAATTGAAAACAGCAGCTGGGTCTGTCACAAAAATGGATTTGGAACATTTATTTTTGACCAATGGTTATTGATAACCTTCATGAGAAACCCAGACAACAAAAGAGTCACTGAATGAAGATAAATTGCTTTTTTTTTTCTTTTTTTTTCTTTTTTTATTGGACAGTCATGCTAGCTATAAAACTGACCAGTATCCTGAAAAGATGGTGAAACAAAGCAGGCCTTGGAGAATGCAGAGGAAAGACACTAGTTAGACTGTTCACCTCTCCCCCTCATCTATAACTCATCTCAACTTTACTCGCTTATAGAGATTACAACCCAATAATAAAATCTGGTTTACTGCTAGAAATTATCGTTTTCACTCGTGGGTAATGATCTGGCTGAAGGGTAATTTTTAAGCCACAAGTGTTTGACTGGAAGAAGCTACACCCTGTCAACAAACGTGGTGTCTGGTCTGAGCTGCAATGCAACACCCATACCAATCCAGTAAGCACCTGACTCCTCATGCTATCTTCTACCTTTTACAAGAACCAGATCAGACTGAAAATGGAGTACTGCTGACATATCACTATTACGATGGAAAGTATTGAAACCACATTGCTTAGTTCCACTAGTTTTAACCTTCATTGCTAAGACCTGCCATGCCAGACACATTGAGGCAAACTACTTTCATTCTCTTTGTATTCCACTGGTGAGATGGAAGTTCTACTTAAACAGCTTCTTCTCACAAACTACTGCTCTGTGAAACCAACTCCCAAGAGGATGCTTCCTTGATCACTACAATCTTAACCTGCTCAAGATTTTGGGTTAACCACCATTATCTTCTCTATATGTCCCCAAAAAGTGTACCTCTTACTCTGTAATCCTCTGCCTTGAGTGACACTTGAGCCTTGTGCAGAGTGGACATCTCTGTAAAAAAAAAAAAAAAAAAAAACCCTGATTGGAATATTTTATCTCGGACAAGCATTTCGAGATTTTAAAGAGAAATTTGCAGCAAGAAACTTGAATAAATATCAAAATAAATGACAACCCTGATTTAGTTTAATGCAGATGAGTGAAAGTAACTTGGGTATTGTTGAACTGGTGAAAAATATGGAAGTTAAGATAATGAAATTGCCCATGGAGCTCAATAACCTTAAATGGCAAATTTGAAATAGAGAAGCACTGTTTGATAAATGTTTAAAGTGGTTGTACTTTCAAACAAGTTACCCTTAAAAATACATCTATTTTAATCAAGCATTGGGAATTGGTGGCAAAAAAAAGTGAAATCATTTAGAAACTGACAAAAATTGATGCATTTGTGTTTTTTGTTTTCTTCGCATTTTTTTTTTTTTTTTTTTTGGGGGTGTGTTTTTGGGGGTTGTCTTTTTTTTGTGTGTGTGTGTGTTTTTTGTCTTTTTTTTGTGTGTGTGTGTTTGTCTTTTGTGTGTGTGTGTTTGTCTTTTGTGTGTGTGTGTTTGTCTTTTGTGTGTGTGTGTGTTTGTCTTTTGTGTGTGTGTGTGTTTTTGTCTTTTGTGTGTGTGTTTTTGTCTTTTGTGTGTGTGTTTTTGTCTTTTGTGTGTGTTTTTTTGTTTTTTTTTTTTGTGTGTGTGTTTTTGTCTTTTTTTCTGTTTTTAAAAAAAAAAAAAAAAAAAAAAATTGGGTAAACACTTTGAACAAAGCATTTGAAAATGTTATTTGATGTTCTATTAAATTTCTCTCAGAAAATGATTTCATTCTGTTTCAGTAATTTACATATTGTTCTGGAATTTTGAATTATCCTAACTACTTTTTTTTTTTTTTTTTTTTTTTTTTTCCTTCAACTTCTGTCCAAGGTGTCTGGATAATCTCCTTGGTTCACACTTGCCGATTCAGCTACTATGATTTTTTTTTCTGGCTGTACTAATGTGATAATTTCAATCACAACAGATCCCGCTTTGTATCTGCTCATAATAATTGTAAACATGTGCTCCAAGGCTAAATCTTTGTTTGCTGACAGAATGAAAGCACATATAGCCTATTAATAATTTTGTCTCTCCTGACTCCTGTCAGCTGTTTAATAATGTTAAATAAGAGTAAGTCTTCTATCTCCACTCAGTTTGAGGTGTTAACATCTTCTGCTGATGAAGCAGAATGTTTTGCTCATAAGTTCTCTTCCAATTCTGGCTCTTGACTCATCTGGAGTATCTTTGATTGACTTTCCACTTAGAACAGTGTTTTACTGAGTGATACACATATAATTCCAATCATGGTTTCTGCTATCATCTCTAGAATGGATCCCCACAAGTATGTGGACAATGATCTCTTCCTGAAATAGTCCTTAGGAAATGTGCTACTGAACTGCTCCCTGTTTTCTCTAAGCTCTATAATAAATGCCTTGCTGTGTTCCTCCTCTGTAGTGCCAGTCTTTAAGGACACTGAAACTTCTGATTCTTGTATTAACCATTTCTCCTCTTCCTCCTCCAACAGCTGGCTCTCCTCTTCCTCCTCCTTACAGACAGTTTTTTTTTTTTTTTTTTTTTTTTTTTTTAAATACACAGTGTGGCTTTAACTTCTCTAGGTCAACTGCTGATGATGTAATAGTTATTGCTGAAAAAGTCTGAAGCTTTAGATAAGAATAATTAGGCTGTTGCTCAAGCGTTTGACAGTGCTTAGCATGCTGGTCATTACAAGTTGAAAGGTTATGGTATGTCTGGACAAATTCTTGATGTGATTCAATCTTATCAAATCATAAAATTAAATTTGTCGATCTTGGTCAACGGTAATCCACTCCCCCACACTGGTCTTAAAGCTCCTTCAGACCACTGTGGTTACCATCTAGCTGACCTCTCACTCTTTAACATGTTGCTGATTGGTCTCTGGTATTGTGTTGATGAACATGGTTCCACTCAATGTAGCTGCTGTTTGTCTCCTTCAATCCTGTTACATCGTGTTTTTGATTTCAGAAGGTGAACAAAATCATTGAAGTAAACTGAAATGAAGGACAGGTCGACAAGGAGCTACCCCCCAAATTCTTTGGAATAAAGAATTAACTCTGGTTAAAAATGAAACGATTTGGCTTAATTTTCATCCTTCCTACTTATTGTTATAATCAAATGACACTGGGTATCTCGTTTGAAGTTTACAGCCTTTGTTAATAGCAACTTAAATTTTTAAGTTCTGGTCTTCAGGGCCAGCACATTGTCTTGGTTAGGAGGTCTCGGCAAACAATGTGGATTCCAGTAGCAGTAATGTGGGGACTCTTCAACTTGTCCAAACCTCCAGTTTATATGGGGTCCTGCATCTGGCAGGGGTGGGGTTGACCAGGGTCTGGGTTTGGTTATCTTCCACCTTTAGTATTTAACTTTTTCTAAAAGGCCTTATTTTCAAAATTGAGGTCACCCCCTTAACTCTAACATCCTTCACATTTCATTTTGCTTCATCTCTGGTGGTGCTAATCTCTCTTTCTTCCTTCTGCAACTTTCTCGGCATCCAATGTCAGGCACACAGCCTCTGTGATGAATCCAAACTTTCGGAATGTGTAGGTGAAAAGGATTTCTAGTCATTAATCTTTCTTTATCAGCTTGTCTCACATTGGTTGTTTTTAGGTGATTTCTTGATCAACCAGGCCACACAACTGGCCATCTATGGTCATTCCACAGCTAGTAATTAACTTTTCTTTAAAAATGTTATTTCAGTGATCACCCAGGTTTCTTTATCGACATTTTTTTTTTTTTTTTTCCAGGACCAACATTTTTGAAGCGACATTGTCTGTTTCTTATCAGTGGGAAGTGAGGAAGGACGGGTAGTCTTGGTTTTGCTCAATCTTACTGCATTCTGTTTAGTTAAATTTTGGTTCATTTTTCCTTTGAACAGTTCAGGATTTCATTTTATTATTTTGAAACCTGATTTTTGAACGCATTTTGTTTCGAATTTTCTTAACTTTTTCAATCCGCTTTCCTGCGAATTTTAGTAATTATTGTCCAGTTAGTGGTCTTTTTTTTTTTTTCTTCCTCCCCTTTTTTTTTCTTCCTCCCCCCCTTTTTTTTCTTCCTCCCTTTTTTTTTTTTTTCTTCTTCCTCTTTTTTTTTTTTTTTTTTTTTTTTTGATTAACCTTCTGAGGTCCCAGGATAGTCACTATTCTAGATCTTTTTGCATTTCTGTGGGTATTCCCCAGTGCTATTTGAACCTACATTATTCCTAATTTTCAGTAGTGATCACCTGAAGTCATCAATCCTTGATTCATTCTTCTGTCTTAATGGTAACTTGTTCAATTCAATAAAGTTAAATTGGCAGCTAATACCCCAAATGACCTAGTCTGTTGTTAACTGGGGCAAGGAATGTTTCATAAATTTTAACATCTCCAAAATGAAACTTATCTTAATTTTCTTAGAGAACGATTTTTTTTTTTTTTTTATTTTTGCCTTCCATTAGCATGGTTAATGCTAACCTCCAGGAGAGTGACTCATTGCACCATCTTGAGCTAACATTTTCCTGTAACATGAAAATTGAATATTGCTGTCACATCTGGTCTGGTGCTTCTATGTATTTAGAGATTTTTGATAGAATACAAAGAATCTGCAATGTTATTGGTTGTGATCTGGCATCTCAGCTTCGGTCACTTTCCCTCTGCTGTAATGTAGCTACCCTGTGCCTTTTTGTATATTTTCATGGTAACTGTTCAGATGAGTTTTTCTCTTTGATATCTTGACGAATTTACGCTGCAATACTAGATTGGCAGCTTCTGTCTTTTAATTCCTCTTCTTTTATTATTCTCACTTTAATGTTTTTATTTTCCTCATTTTTTTTTTTCACACTCGGTAACTGCCTTGTGTCTTAGTTGGCTTGCTTGAGGCAATTAAAATAAGCACAAGTTAAGGATGAGTCTTAGTTGTATTTCATTAACTGTAAGTTCAATGCTAACAGTTTCTTCACTTTTCTTGTTTCCCAGTCAATTTTGATCTTCAAAAATTTAAATGTCATCTTCTGTCTTCTCAATTCTTCTCGTCCTTGTATTATTCCCTTTTAATAGCATTTTTTTATACTCTCTAACACTCAGTAACTCCTTGCACCTGGTGGCTTTATTGCCTTGCTTGGGGTGAAATAAAAAAAAAAAAAAAAAAAATTTTTTTGAAGACACTATGACAATAATATTAACCACTATCTCAAAAGCTGTTTGTAGTGGGTCCTTTTTATTTATTTACTTTTTTTAGGCGATGCTGAAAAGACAAAATAATGTATATAAAATAAATCTAAAGAAAAACATTGAAACACTGTATATCTTCATATATTTTATTTACAAATAGTCTTTTTCTGGGCAATATGTCACACAATAATCACTTGTTAACAAGTAGTGCTGCTGTTTAGTTCAGAATTTTGCATACAATACAAAAGTTTGAGATTGGAAACTTCAAATGCAAGTGTCAAATATTGCTTTAACAGAGAGTAGCAGGAGGAGGCAGAGAAATGAGAGAGAGGAGAAAGTAAGATAATCTTTCTCTTCTCCTGTCAATCCAGAAAAAAAAAAAAAAAAGGGCATCACAGACTTGTGTTCATGTTAAAAGTTGCATTTAAACATTTTAGTTTTAGAAAACCAGAATTTTCTTAGGAAAAAATATTAAGAACTTTAATTTATTTTTATTGTTATTTAAGAGAAAGAAAGTTATTTACAGGAAATAAATAAAATAAAAAGAACTGGAGTTCAGGCAAAGAAATTTTATATTTATTTCTCAGCCAGTCATATTTGTAATTGCATGTTAATAATGCAAATTGAATTTTGGGGATGAATTTTTAAAACTTTTTTTTATTTTTTTTTTTTAACTTTACCTCATATGCCAAAAATGTATTAAATTTCTGGCAGTTTGGTAAAAAAAAAAAAATTCAATAATGTATGTTACATGAAATCATTTTGTCAACAGGAAGGAGAATGTCTTTAATTATTCCTCCATAGGGTGGTGTTTTTTTTTTTTTTTTTTTTTTGCTGGGTGGGGATTAAGTGAGGGGTTAACTGGAAACCTAAGCTAGACTGTGCAAAAGGGGGACAGACCTGTAGGCAAACCCATTCTTAAAAAAAAAAAAAAAAAATTTATGGTGACATTTTAAGGTTGCTTTAACCTTGTGACTGATTTAATTCATGTGTTAATTATGCTGATCCTAGAACTAATAGAAAGGGGCACTGAAGAGCTCTTGGCTCTACTCTTCCCAAGATTCATATTTCTCAGACCAAACCTTAGAATATTCAATATATTTCATTAACATTACACTTTTGTTCTGCCACCACAAACACGTTTCTGTAATGACAACACAGGAAGTTCTTACAACAAGAGCCTTATGTCCATTGGTAGGGCCTGTGCATACTACCCATTGAACCTCCTAATCAGGGAATCCCTGGGTAGTGTTTTTTGACCCTCACTCTTTTACCAACATACATTTATATGTCAGAAATTAAATTATGCACAACTATTAAAGAACAAAAAGTTTTTCATGGATTTTGATTTTTCTTCAAATCCATGAATTTGTTTTGTTCGGGCTAAGTGTCAAAATATAAAATTCAACATTATGGATAAAAAGTATTGAATGTGTTTAAAAAACAAAACAAAAAAAAAACAGATTTTTCTTGTTAAAAATTGCTGCAAAACATTGATTGATTTTAGATGGAATAATCTATTATTGCATGTGTCTTATTAGTATTTAGATACGTTGTATTTATCCTCAATTTTTCTGGTTGAATCACTTTTATTGCATATAAATAGTTATAGTAAAATTTGTATTTTATATGAATACTACCTTATGAAAATTGGGGTGGAGCACAAGACTCTGGCCCTGTTCATTAGCTACGTCTATAAGAAACTGATAAATCCAGAAATGGTGTTGAGTTTCAAGTAAAATAACTAAACTGACTGCGCTCTCTTCAAGGCTTTCATGATTGTAATTCCTTAAAGATTGCTTTCTTTCAAGCTTCCCTTCAACACACACAAAAAAAAAACACAAACAGAAAGTTTGGAGTGAGTAATAATAGAAAAGAACAAAATGTTAGTTTAATTTCAAAAGATTCCAAAAAGCTGGCTTAATTGATAATTTTGATTTTGTGCACTTATGTGAGGCAAGAAACAAACATCACAGCATTTCAAGACTTAAGACAAGATCTCTATCACACACATCATCAAAAACATTTGTGCTTTCGCCTAAAGCAGAATCTCGCCATTTTGAACAGGAAAAGAATTAAAATTTAATAAATTTTCACAGTATTCATAAAGTTAGAGTTTAAAGTTGTGTGGGTTTATTTTTACAAAAGAAAAAAGTTTAACAACTTAAATACAACAATGTCCAATCAAAATGTGCCTTTGTCTCAATTTCCCCTCCCACAACCAGGGTCTTGATTTCCTCTAAAAAAAAAAACCACCTTTCCTCTGTTGTAGTTGTACAAAGGAAGAGATGACACAAACTTACTTTAGGGCAGAAGTTGGGCAGCAAGGGGGTGGGGAACAATATAAGTAGGGAAGAGGGTCATAAACTGTTCTTATGCCACATCCACTGCTTGCATGCGTGATCAAAATTATGGGTTCGCCATTGGTGCTCCAATAATTTGTAACGTTCTTCACTCAAATACAGTGGCTTTCCTCGCCTGTAAAGAAATACAGAGAAAGTTATTTACAAAATAAAACTAAGACACTTCTGCCCAAATACTCTTTGGGAAAGAGGGTATGAATCCATCTCTTCCCTCCACAGCTATGGGTTAATTGGTAAGACTTTGGGGGGTGGGGGAATATTAAAATCTAGAAGTATTTTCTGGTTTTAAATAACCTGCAAAGGGCTGAGAAGCCATAGAAAAATCAATCTCAGTTTTAGTCTGGAGGGTGAATTAATTTAGGTTTAAGTTTATTTTTCTATTGACATGTCCATTTTTTTTTCACAAGAGTCGAAATGGACTCTGCAAACAGGGATGTTCAACATGTGTGCACTGTTGGAGGGAGGAATGGAATTGTGGAAAGTTTGGCATGGAGCATGATACTGATAGGGAGAGATAACGAACATGATTAAAAAGAATTCACTATAGAAATAGTGTTGTATTTTCTTAGTCTCCATTCCATGAAAATCTTAAAAGTACAGATTCACATTAAGCAGGATGGGAAGGTAGTTCTATATAATTCAGATACCATGACACAAACAGCTTTTGTGGTAAATCTGATTTGAGAAATGGGTGGTGATGTTGGACCACAATTGATTTCCATACTAACAAGGAATTCTAATGCCAAGCATATTTACTTGCTTTTGAAAACTTCCAGAGCATCCGATTTTGATAAATCAACCTTTTCACTTTTAAAATATCATATCAGATATTTATAATTGATTTCTTTTTGTTTGTTGTTAACAGTAGATTAAAAAAGTAGAGATAGGAAAATCTACCAAGACTTGGCAAAAGAATCTGTTTTAAGGTGTAATATTTTAACATTTATCTTTCATGACAATTCATCAAAAAAAGCTGTCCACTTAAGTTTTTCCCATTTAAGTTCAACAGGAATCCTATATATATATATGGTATGTAACCTGGATATAAGAGATTTTCTCTGGTCCCAAATTAGAGCCTGTGTTAATGTATATAAAATAGACCAAACCCTGATATAAGAGACTTCTTCTCTGGTCCCGACAACTCTCTTATATCCGGGTTACAATATATATATATAGGTAAGATGAGAACAAATAATTGTTACAACTGTTGGAATTGTACTCTAACTTAAAAGAGGGCTCAATACAAAGCAATATTCTTTATTTTAGGATATTACACCAGAAAACGCTACATAATTGCAGTCATGTTTTGATGTGAATCAATGCATCTCATCAGGCAATTATAAATGACTGGTAAGTGAAGAATTTAATGAGAAGCAAAAATTAAGAGGCTGCCTTTCTTAAATGAGTCATGATCCGTAGATGTAGAATCAATGACAGTAATCCGATGCCAAGCCTGGGCAGATGTAAATGGCTACAATATTGTACACCAGACAATAGCATTTATTTTTCCTAGGAAATGACAATCTAACAAAAAGCTAGACAAGTTACATGTCCTGTGAGTTTCAATAGACGTTTTTATAATTGATAAATAAACAGCCACTTTAACAAACCAGTGAATAATTTAAACATATACGCCTTACTTAGTAAATTAATATACACCTGTTGACTAAAGGTTCTTTAAGTGAGGTGTTAATAACAATAACCAATCGATGCAAAGTGTCAGCCAAATACCAATACATCCATACAAAATGTTACTAACACTACTGGAAGATTAATTCAAAATTATATATCTAAATTAATCTTACCAACAGAAAGACAAGCCATATAGAGTACAACTAAAATCTAAGAAAAAGTAATTGTCAAATTTTAAATCTAGCAGAATTGTAAGGTAAAAAGGTAGATTGTTTACAATTTACCATTAATTCAGATCTTTGGTTTAGTAAAGCATTCTTATCAAAGAACCTGATAATTTGCAATTTTTTCTGTAAACACAGAAAATTGCCATTTTAAAAATTTTCCATTTCACCTTAGGAGTTTTATCTTTGTATTTCTATAAGTATTATTAGTAAAGGATAATGTGTTGATACCACAGAATCTTGAAAGAAATCTTAGTACTAGCAACATAGAACTTTTCAACCCTTGGATTTTTCATTGTGCAGATAGAACAAAGATAAAGAGATTTAGTTAAACATTTGTTTAGCAATAAGCATTGGTCAGAGTTCCTATAATTACATAGGCCAGAATCCTTAACAATATTTTCCTTGGAACTTGTAATATGATTCAGATTATTAAATTGGTTTAAAATTTTATTATTGTGTAACTTTATGATTGTCTCAAGATTATTGGTGCAACTATAAATTAGTTTTAATGTGCTTCTGTTAAATATTTTACTAAGGGTTACTTTTAGAAAAATATTTGATCAATTGGAGGAACTTATGACCTAACTAATTGATTCAACCAATTATATCTATATAATAAAAATGCAATGATAATAATATAAGATTATAATAAAAACATTTTGAAATCACAACACAAAAGCTCTCCTATTTCAATACTATCATTGTACTTCTTCAGGCGAGGGTAAGTAACTGGTAAATGATTTTTAATCAAATTTAAAAACAAAGTGTTACCTCGTTACTATTTTCTATTTGCTGCTTTGGAAAGGCAATTATTACTCAGGTTTTTGTATCAATTTAAAATTTTATGTTTTTTAATAATTTTTCCAGATTATCAGTACAACTGTAGCTTTTGAAAAAAAAAATTATTAAAAAAAACAAATTCTTATGAGTGTCTAATACAAAGCAAATGTCAAACACTCTTGTTTACCTAAGCACTATTTCTACTATTTCCAACAGTTAAAAATTTTATATCAAGAGTACCAAGAATTCTTTTATAACTACATTGTACCAACATATTATTATTATTATTATTCACAATAATGCATACATAAATAGCACATCCCTTTCTAATTATTTTTTGAACTTAAAAAGAAGTTGTTAATACCCTTATGGAAATATATATATATATATATATAAAATAGAACTAGTACATCTTTAAATGACCCCTTCTTATGTTTACATGAAAAATTACAAATAATCAAATTTGCTGACAAAAAAAAATCCCTGTTAAATAAAAATGAGTGAATTAACTGCAAATTGCCAACAGTTTATTTTTTACCTTAAAATATATCTAAATTTTTAAAAAATTATGTATTATCATTTCTTATAGCCATAATCAATTAGTATATAATGCTCCACCGTCTACAGGTAATTTACCTTATTTTGTTTATACAGATTAAGTATTGCCATCCAGTTAGTATTATTAATATTGTATATAAATGTTCCACATTTTCAATTTATCTACAGGCCTCAAAGCTTCCTGAATATAAAAATTCTTTTAACATGTCATATTTGTCTACAATGACGATACATTTGTGACTGCCATATTTTCTGAAATCATCAATGATGGCCTATGATCGTCTTTATCATGACATGACCTTACTTTTCTTTAGCATAGATCTGACATTAATTGGTTAATCAAGACATACCCATAAGTCCATTTTTAATTGCCCCCACCACCCTTTAACTTTCGGAAAATAGGTAACACTCTGTGCTTAAATTTTCTTAATCATTTAATCACCAGTTACTTATCTCTTAAATGTGACAACATTAGGATCTAATTGTAAGAACTAATTTTGCTTTCATAAACTATACAACAAATGTTTTTTATCTGTCAATTTTTGGTTACAGAACTTAAAACCATTAACAAATCAAATTAGTGAAAGGGCTGCTTATGAAACTAAATTGAAAATATAAGAGAAGATTCAGTCATGATAAATATTTTTGGGTAAAGACTAAATACGTTTGATTATGAATAAATGGAATGAACTAATACTTTTTAGAGAAAAATGAACGAATAGAGCACAATTCTTAAAATATGAAAATTAAAAACGTTTCCATGTAAAATTATTCAACGTGATTTAACAAATGTTTCAAAACTGACTTTATTTTGATTTAGAAAGACTTGTAAAATTTCACTAATTTGTTTTTGTATTTATTAATTTTTAAAACTAATTTTTTTAAAATTTATTTCTTAAACATTTTAATCATGTTTTTATTATGCTACTTGATTTTGTTATGGATTTAAAAAAATTTTTTCACTTTAAATTAAACTGTTAGTTTGGAGGCAATATGTTCTGATAATGACAAAGATGATATCTGATCCCATAATATAAGTCACACATTCAGACGAGACCAACTGTGAAGGGGGAAGAAATGTAATTAAAACCTGATACTAACCTTAACTCTGCATCTTCCTCACCATGCTTATCCAGATAAACGGAGCCCCACAATGCTGCCCTGAGTCCTCGGATGACAACAACAGTGCTGGAGTTAACAAGCAGAAACACGCCAGTTCCTGCCCCACAAGATATTGAATGCTGAAATTAAAAAGAGTGGGAAGAAAAACTGAATAAAATCAGGAAATAAAAATAGTATTAGTTGTCACATAAATACAGCAGTAAAAAAAGAAAAGTTATTCAGTCTTTTTATAAATTATTTGATTGGACAAAACAAGCTCAATTAAAAACCTGCCTCAATGAAATAATAGCCAGGTTTCTAGACTTATAAAACAGGGTTGGAGGGACTTGATTTTTCATTTGATTTGCTTTCTACGACTTAACCCCTTACAGGTTATTTGAAGCCAGAGAATATTTTTAGAGTGTAAGAAAAAAAAAATAGAGATAATGCTTTAGTGAGAAAAATCTTAATTTTAATTAACCCATAGTTGGGAGAAAGTGAATTCCTAATTTTCCCAAGGGTAATTGGAACTCTGCTTTATGATTAACAATTCAGAACCATTATCCATTACACCACCTGCACATCCCAGCTTACAGAATCTGATATTCCCAAGCAGTCACCCATCTACATACTAACCAGACTTTATATCGTTTAACTTCCATGATCATATGAGAATTGGTATTTAGGCATGATGTGGCCATAGACCTCTTCCTGACAGGGCCTATATATTCAATAATGAAATTAATTAATTAACTATCTCTCTCTCTATATATATATATATATATATATATATATGAGAGAGAGTTGGAACCTCTGTCTGTTTCTTTGTTATCAAACTCCTCTTAAGGTTTTGGAGATAAAAACCCCTGCCAATCACCCTGTATATTCTGAAACTACATTACCCAGGGTACTTAGATAAGTATATTTCATCTTGATCAAAGGGTGTCCCCAGAGGGCACCCAACCACCACCACCATTGAAATTCTCTTTTCCCTTTCATTTAAATTAAATTTAAACAAGGGAATGACTATAGAAGGACAATACCAGAAGATGGAGGTCACATTGACAAGAACAAAATGAGACAATATGGATGCCAAGCTGAGCAAGAAATCACCTTACATTACATATTTGTTACAACAATTCAACTGTCCTATCAATGTTGAAATCTGCTCATCATTTCATTGAATCAAGTTTTGCATCAAATATATATCAAAGAAGTCAGATCAAGTTGTTTTTACACAAACCCTCTACTGAAAAGATTTTCCCTTTGATTTAAATTAAATTTAAATAAGGGAATGACTCCTATCCAAAATATAGGAGAAAGCCAGAAGATGGAGGTAACATTGGCAAAATCATTGAGTAATATTGAAATGCACCATTTTTCTCTACAAATTATAACAATGATTTAAAATCAATCATTTTCTTACAAAAAAAAAAAATAGAAAAACGTGTGGCACACAGCAAGGCGCAGGTAGTTTGGAAAGTTAAATTTTCCTTGACATTTTATCTCTTTTTGCCTAATCTATCTTGATGGCATATTTCAAATTTTAAATAACCAACTCTAGAAAATGCACTAAAGGTTGAAATAGTTTCAGCATCCTAGTTTAGTAGGTGTTAATTAAATCAAAAAAGGTATGAGACTTAACAAATATTAAATCCAGAGGCTGGCTTCAAACTTTTGGCCTATAGTATACCTACAGTTTAGATATTTGTTACATTAAACAGTCTTACCATTTCCTTCAGTTTTTGTGAATATCAAATATAAATATATATATATATATTTTTTTTTTTTTTGACTGACGGATGTGGCTCTTTGCAGCAATGTTGGGTTTCAATTAAAGATTTAATTTCCTGAACATTTTCGCAAGTCACTCAATTCATAAACACAGCTCATATTGTTTGTCTAGAGCATAAACTGCAACTATTCTCACCTGAACACATTCATAAACCGAGTCTTGCTGGCAACAGGACTCCCTGAAGCAGAGAAAGTGGGCACACACAAGGCAGATGGCTGGATCCTTAGGGGTGGTACTGCACACAATACACACCCTGTCCCGATACTCCTGGAATATTTTGTAATACTGGCTGGGAAGAGTCAGCAGATGTGGTTGGTAATAAACATAACTGAATGGAAGGAGGTACTGTAATAAAATAGAACAGTATTATCAATAGTGCCGAAAAAGAGAGAGAAATAAAGAAAGAATTGAAAAGAAAAGCGACATCACACAAAGCCAAGGTTGCAGCACTTTTGACCCCTCCTCCTTCACAACAATCATTAAAAATGTAAACATCTCCCTATCAATGAAAGCAGCTAAGATAACATGTTTGAGGGAATTAACTTTTGATGAATATTTCTTTCATTTTAAATTGCAACTCAGTGTCATTATTTAACTCTTAGTAAGTAATGGTTATTTTCTAAGCATGGCTTAGATGTGGCACAAGGCCGAAAGTATGGAGCACCTAGTGAGGATCAAACTCACTTTTCAGTCATAACTGATCTAGTGAGACAAACTCACTAACAATTATGCCACGTCAAAGTGCCCAACTCTTAGTAAGTAATGTGAATGGAAATTAAGGTTTCCAAAGAGAATTACTTACATCTTTGGAAACCTATTTTAATATGACCTCTATCTGATATGTATATTAACACAGATGATAGTAGTAATATTGAATTTCTTAGATTAAACATTGTCAGCAATTTTCAATATTTTTTTTTCTTCCATCTTCAATTGCTCTTTATTGCAATTCCTACACCAAACCAGAATTGTTAGAAAGACTTCTATTCAGTCTGCAATGTTTTAACATAACAATTTTTACTTGAGCTTCTTAAAGCTGTTAAGTTCCATCACCAGTTTCATTTAGTTTTCTGGTTCTTTCTGGGCTCAGATATAGCTAAACCACAATTTATGATTATAAAACCTAAAGATAATCCAGATTTCATTTTCTTGGCAAATCTTAAAAAAATAACTAAAATTAACATTTTTCATAGTAATTTTATCCAAAGAGCAAATCTATTTTATATCCACTTTAAAAAAAAAAAAAAAAAAAAAAGGTTGTCATTTTAATTTTAATGAAAGGCATTTCCTTAGAAGCTTGATAACCAACTCTAATACAATCTAAGAAAATGCTGTCAGTATTGCCTAGTTCATATATCTACACACAGGCATGGATCACCAAGTTTGTTTCCAGAGTCATTAAATGAATTTTGATCTGAAATATTTGATTGTTATTGTTCATATGGTGAATATCACATCAATGTCAGGCTATAAACTTAACTTCAGACACACACATTCCAAAATGATTTTGTGAAACACCAACAGATTCCTTAAACTGTTAGTGCCTACCATGAAATCCAGTATTCATTATAAAAATCCAATCCTGTATTTCTTAAAAAAAAAAAAAAAAAAAATCAGTTATCAGTTTCTTAAAAAAGTCTGGCAGCAATTGTCAGTTTCTTAAAAGAAAAAAAAAAAAAAATCCTGTATTAATTATAGGTGTCTACCTATGACCCATTGATACCCACTGTACCATTTTTTCCAACAGTGGGCATTAATGATAGATGCTTACCTGGTTCTTAAAAGCTCGGTTTGAATCGATGGCTATAGCAAGTTCGTTGAGCCAAGACCTTGTGAGTGGCAGTATTTCTGGAACTGAGAATCTCACAAAACTGTCAGCTTTGGAAGATTGTTCAACAGAGGCAGATGATGCAGCTGCACCCCAGGGAGAACCAGGACGAATGGAACCAAGGAAGGAGCCAAGCCGGAGGTAGGTACAAAGGTAAGTAAATTCCGAAGAACACTGGAAAGAGAAAGAGAAAAATGGAAATTAAAATCCACTTTTGACAAAGTTTAACAAACCAACCTAAGGTGTGTCAAAGGACAGTTTTTCTTGACCCCGCTATTACTGTATATTCCCTTTTTTGTGGGCACATTTAACTTCACCAAATTATGCTTGTAAAGAAACTACCTGATAAATAGTGTTTAACATTTTTGCTGTCATTTCTCAAGAAAAAAAGTTTATAAATGCACTCAACTGTGGCCAGAAAAAATAAAAGAATTGCCTGGAAAAAGCAGTTTTTTGGGGTTTTTTTTTTTAAAAGATTAGTTACTTGGCTTTGTGTTTATTTCAATTTTCTTTTTCTCCCGTTAAGACATTTTTATAAATTTATGAATAAGAAAATTTTTTTCATAGTTATTTCTTTATAATATGGTAAATAATGAATATTGCTTTTCAGTTGGTTCCCGTACTTTGTTAATCTAATAAATAAATAGTTTTTAACTAACATTTTTGCGGTCAATTCTCAAAAGAAAAACAGGATGTATAAATCCAGATTCATGTTACGGTTTTGTTAAAATTGTCAAGAGCTTTTTGCAACAATAAAAATTACCAAGAGAGTATATGATAATAGCGGTATTAAGAGAAAAACTGTCCTTTTGATATAGTGTCTTTGCAGATATGTTTAAGTCTGCTCCACTGACAGGGGATTAAAAAATGGCATTTAAAAAAAAATAAAATTACAAAATAAAAATATATCTTGCCCTTGTAAATGTAAACAAAACACAGAATACAGATTTGAATAATTCATGTCATAGCAATATCTGCTTTCAAACTTTCACCATTACTTACAATCCAATGTCATTATATATAAAATAATGTAGTTTTTTTTAGTCATGTTTTTATAATATACAACTTTAGTGCTAAAATTTGACAAAAGAAATTTCTATTTAAAAAAACTAAAAAAAAAAACTAAGTTTGGTGTTCAGTTTTTCATTTTTATTCTTTGGCCCCAAATAATTTTTTCTTTTTTAGTGAAGAAAAATCATTAATTTAGATTGGAGGGGAATAAATGAAATCTTGTCTATACAAAATTTTTGACCTTTCTACTGAGAATTGGGCTGTAAATGGCTAAATGAAAAATTTGGGAAAGTGACATTTGATACCAAAAGTTCCAGTTGTACATTTATGTAAAACATACAGAAGAGGAGGTAAAAATAAGTGAGTGTTGGGTAGGAATAAATAAAGGTCAAAGGAAAAAAAAAAAAAAGAAGATAAAATTATATAATAATTGAATGAGAGTAGAATAAAATGGAATAGAAGTACAAATAAAAAAAAGGAGTGGGGGGTGAGAATAGAATAAATGGTGGTGGGGATAAACAATAAAATAGGGTAAGGTAAAAATAAGAAAAAAAAAAGGTGTAAGAAAAAAATAAACCCTAAAAGTTGAAAACCTGAGGGAGGGAAGTTGGGGCAGAGGATGTGATATTGGTAAGAAATTATTTCTTTTGCTTATCCTTGCTCTTCCTATCACTTAGTTTTAATATTTATATCAAAATGTCCATTTTTAAAGCCATAAATGACTAAATGAAAACTTTGGGGATCAAGTGTCTATCTGGCTGATGTATTCCAGGTTCAGATTCAGTTGAAATCCGACACAATGTCCATAGACCAATTTACTTTATTACATGTTTTAACAAAAGTAAATTGAACTGTGAATGATTTTTTCAGAGTCTGAATTGTCTCACATTTTATAACAAGCAGTAAAGCCTAAAATTAAGATCTTCAATGCAATTATATACAATCCAGAAATAGTAGAAAGGAAATACAGTAAATAAATAATAAAAAATGTTTGGAATCAAGTGGCCCTTGGCTGGAAGCTAGGTAATTCCAGTTGCAGATTTATATAAGCAGAGTCACAGTTAAAATGATCAGTTTTTGAGCCACCAATCGTCAGCTGTCAGTCGATATTTAGAATGGCAGACTCAGAAAAATGCACAATGTGTAGTAGAGATAGGTAGTGGGGTGAACAGGTGAGAATTAACAGTTGGAGTGACAGGGAGAGAAAAGGTTAAAGCAAGAGAGTCAGAGTTTTCACTAGCAGAAAAGAAGATTTGGTGCATTAGCCTATCATGACAGAAGACCAAATTGTCACCTAACACCCTTCCCTACACTATGTCAAGGGAATCTGTAAATAAATAACCAAATATATTGGAAACAAGTCTTCATTTCTTTTCACTATCATTCATTTGTGAAGGTGCATTGGGCCTTTCCCAGTTTTTGTGTACACTGACACAAAAACCCAAAATGGTGGAGGCAATTTGTCCAGTTGGTGAAAGTGAGTAAAGACTCAGGTGTATGCTCTTTCTCTCTCAAGTCCTGTACACTCCAAGTAGAGAACATAGAGGGGACACAGCCTCAACATGCAAGGTGGTGTTGCTGTAGTTTCTATAGCAAGTAGGTTTTTCACAGGATGGAGTTTCTAGCCCCATATTCAACCAGTTTTACATTCAGAATTGTTCTTCTAGACTGGTTGCCAAGCAACTTTGAAGAGTCCAATCTGCCCTCCTATTGAACTCATAGGTGGGGGAGAAAAGTGGATTCATACCTTTTGGTTATAAAAATGAATGTACTGAACTCAACAGGAATTTGAACTTGGTTTGCTGATTTGTCTTTCTGAAACACTAACCATTACACCACCCACACATCCACAGATCTATGTTACAAGCTCCCAATGGCAACATTCATTTTTGTTGTATTTCTTTTTTATATTCCTTCAGAATATTCAGTGTCCCTTTCTGAGCGTTTAATAAATTCTACCCATGATATTACGGCAAGTTAAAATGATCAAGACTCACAAGTGATTTTCTTAATCTGGCTTGTTAATCAAATATAGAGTAGCTATAGCACAGTTTTCAAAGAAAGCCTTGTCATCTGGGGTTGGTGGGTGTACGGACAGCATTGTCATCTGGGGTAAGGGGCAGCATTTTACAGTTTTCAATATCAGAAAGAACATAGAATTAAATCCAATTTATATAAAGCAAAAATAAAGAAATAAAAGAAGAAAAAATCAGGCTCAATAAATTTCCCCATAAATGAAATATTGCAAGCTTATCCTTACTCTGCCACTATTTCCATGGCAAATGCTAACATGAGCTGCAATCTTTCGTTTCACCAGTTCAAACTTTCACAGCTATGACTACATCCACAGAGTCAAATCATCCTCATTTCCTCCATATTCCAATTGTAAGGAGAGAGAAAGTTCCATTCAGCTTTTTCTCCCAAAACTGCTATTTGCGGAACAGACTCCCATGTGGATGCTTCCCTGAACACTATAATTTTAACCTCTTCAAGTCAAAGATCAATTGTTATCTTTCCTCATAGTCTTCATAATCATCACCTCCTCTTACATTCATATCACAGACCTTATTCAGTAGGCCGCAACCTTGAGTGAGTTTTAAACTGTATATTGGGTGAATTTAGTTAAAAGAAAGTTTTTATTTAAATTTAATTTTTTAAACTGCAGAGGTATATTTGAACAAAAGCAATATAGGATGAGGAAGAAAGTGATATGGTGAATTCAATTTCCTCCACTGAGACATGAGTTACTTGGAAGTCAATTTCCATTATATATATATATATAAAAAATGGAAATTTACTTCCAAGTGACTACATAAGATAGAATCTTCTGTCAATTTTAACATATGAGGATTCAACTATCTCATTCAAATTTTTTTTATGTTTGTGTCATACATAGCAGTAGTCCACATATCGTGCAACAGCAAGGCTCCAAGCTGGTTTGAATTAACAGTTTTCCTTCTAGAATGGTTGCTATCCAAGGCTATAGAACCCAGTCTGTCCTGCTATTTACCCATAACTGGGAGAAGAAATGGATTCATACTTTACCCAAGGGTATTAGCACGTAAGTGAATATAATGAATTCAATTTGAACTCGGATCCCCAATTTCTCGATCCAAGCAACAATCTGTTACTCTACTGTACCTCCTGGGTATGACAATAAACTATGCTCAGCACCAAGGTCTCTGAACTTGAGTTAAGTTTTGAGGGGCATGGTAATATATTATATGCACACACACATACACACACACACTAGGTGTAACAGCAAAATAGTCCTATTGTTAGATGAAACTTTGAACTGTCATAACTTAGAAATGATTAAAGATATCTTACTGGAATTCTCCAAGGTTTTTTCTTAATACTATTGGACTCTACTTTGAGCAATAAGAATGTATAATTACTCTCCAAGCTTAAGAGAAGAATCGTGATGAAATC
>CAHIKZ030005372.1:1040000-1120000 GCA_903632075.3 Acanthosepion pharaonis
GGTATTTTGCAGTTATTGAAAAAAGGTTATTATTGGATGGCACAAGGTCATGTTAATAGAGCAAGAAGCATAAAACAGAACAGCTAAGATCCCAAATTTTTTCTTGTTATTTTTGTATGCAGTTTTGCATTGTCATAGAGGAGAATGACATTGTTTCTTTAATCTACTGTGTATGCTACCATTACCGTTCAAAAATGAAGTTATGCTAGTGTACTCGGAATTTATTCTTAATTACCAGGTATGATTAGTAGTTAGAATGATATATTCGTCATTACAATTGGTTCCCAAAAATGGAAATTACTAATGACGCAGCCTAATATCAAGGGACAATATAAAAAAAATTGTCCAAATAGGCTTTGGGTGTGCAAGGTGCGCAACAGGAATTGTTGCTTAGTATAACTGGCTTGAGTGTTAGAAACTTGCAAAGCCAAGAAGCGTCCTTCAAGTATTGAATTGAAAGGGTCTTGACCCACTGGAATTCTGTGAGGAGTGCGAAAACTAGGTTGCTGTGAATCGAGGTGGCCTGAATGTGGTTACAAGGATGACAAGGGTTAATTTCAGCATCTGACAAATTTGTCTGTCTTACTTTTTCTTTTCTTTTTTTTTTACTCCCTCTCCCTCATTTATACCTCCCACTTCATGTCTCTCCTTTTCCTTTCTCTCTTTCCTCTTTTTTTTTTCTACTCCTCCCCTCATTTATACCTCCCACTTCATGTCTCTCCTTTTCCTTTTCTCTCTCTCCTTTTTTTTTTCTACTCCTCCCCTCATTTATACCTCCCACTTCATGTCTCTCCTTTTCCTTTCTCTCTCTCCTCTTTTTTTTTTCTACTCCTCCCCTCATTTATACCTCCCACTTCATGTCTCTCCTTTTCCTTTCTCTCTCTCCTCTTTTTTTTTTCTACTCCTCCCCTCATTTATGCCCCAACGTCATGTCTCCCCCTTTTCCTTTCTCTGTATCCTTCTTTTTTTTTTTTTCTTCTTCCGTAATTTCTCCCCCCACCCCCAAAAAACAAAATAAAATTAACCAGGTTTTGTAATTTGCTGGGACAGAGTCCAGCCATTCTTACATATATTTTTAGCAACTTCTCCATTCACATTTTTCTGCCTTTCACAACATTATATTTTATTGATAGAATCAACTGTATCCACATAAAAAAAAAAATCTTTAAATAAAATTTCTGCTTAAATAAAAAGTACCAAGTTGTTTTCTCCCTTATTTCGATCATCCAATCCAGTGGGAAAGTTAATTTCCTTTCAGTCTTTACCATTTACAGACTGTGCGTTCAAAGTATTTATCCACATGCCAACATCACAACAGAATGTGACACAAGGTCAAAGTTTAATGTGGGGTTTTGGCAAAGCTGTAGAAAAATAGCTTGAACTCCTTCGCACTTTCTATTTTGGTGATGCCTCTGGCACCATGTAATGTTCCCAGCCCTCCCCTGAAGGAGAGGTACTGCTTGGGCGATGCCCCACCCCTCCCTCCTGGGACAAGCTAATATTATTTTCAATTTACCAGTCTAAATGTCTGGTGTGATTTCAAATGATAACTTTTGAACCCCTGATGCCTATATCTCGCTCATTACAGTCCCAGTAATTTTTTTTTTCTTGTTTGACTTGGTTTCTTGAATATAACATTAAACTATGTCCGGCAGCAAGGCCTCTGATCAGGAGATTGGATGTTTTGAGGAACAAGGAACCACCTCTTAATTGCTATTGTTTCCAGGTCTACCCTGACCCGATGTGGTAGCAACTGTTAGGGTCCCTGCTATGGGCAAACAGTGAACCACCCAAACAAAAACAAAACGCTATGAAAATATAAAAATACATATACTACATTTTTATATAAAAAAAAAATACCAACAATACATATAGTAAAATTAATACATTCTTAAAGCAAAATGACCAGCAATACATTTTATCTGTAGTTGAAGGTATACAATTGTGTTCAAAATATTTAGATTACAGCATTAAATAACCCATAGAGGTGTTGATATGCTGCTAAACAAAATCAACCAACCAACCACTTTGTACAATACCAAAATTATGCGATTAAAAATATTTACATTAACACTTGTATAAAATATTATTTTTATTTATTTAATTTTCTTTTATCATTTCATCTCCCAAGCAAGGTACTAATGTCTCTAAAACACAAGGGGTTACTGGGAATGAAAAGACTTAAAAAAAGAACTGGAAACTCAATCCTCAACAAGCAACACAAGATAAGCTTCTATTGTTCAAAAGACGGGAGGAGTGAGAACCAGGCAATAATAAACTATATTGAGGTCTCGTATTATATACCATTTTATAATATTCTAATTTACTATTATGTAACATATTGTAATCTATTTTGAGGTGTAGAATTGATACTATTGTCTTATGAAATACATTGTATGGTTGAATATTATGTAATTTTCGCTTATGGCAGTATGTTGAAACACTGGCTCCTGTACTATCACTGAAGTGAAGCAACATCGATACTGGTCAGTACCTAGATGGGTGACTGCTTGGGAATACTAGATGCTATAAACTTGGATGTGTAATGGATAATGGTTCGGAATTGTTAGTCAGTGAGCTGAGTTCCAATTCTGGTTAGTTTCGTTATATTCACTTGCAAATACACTTAGGGAAAGGTATGAATCAACCTCTTCTCCCCTAGGTATGGGTTAATTAGTAAAACTTGTATCACTAAACCATTATCTCCAAAACAAAAAAATTCTTATAAAAATATTTTTGTGGCATTAAATAACCTGGGAAGAGTTGATAAGCCATGGAAAACCAACCAACCAATTCATATGTAATTTTAATAGAGTATATATATATATATATATATAATATAAAAACTAAAATCAGTAACACCTCTTAAAATATATATAGAAAGCATTAATGTATTTTATGACAAGCAGGATTTTTGTCAAATAAGTAAATAGTATGAAATGAATGATTTAAAAAAAAAAAAATAAAAACATAGATAATGATTGAAATCAGTATCTTTTCATAAGTATCTTTTGAGTTTCAAATAAACAGGCTGGGATGATGCTTTTTCTCATCCACCCTGCACCCCACCTCAGTCCTGAGACATCATTATTCTCAAAACACTTTGTATTAAATATCAAATGAAAATGCCCACTGCTGAAATTACGAGGTGGGTGGTAATTTCCTAAACATTTAATAATAAGGGTAGTTGGAATAAAAAATGTCCTGGGTTAATTATTCTCAAAAAAAAAAAAAAAATGTCCTTTATATATATATATATATATATATATATATATATATATATATAAATAAAGCCCAGCAAGTCTTGGACTGTAACAAACTATATTTATATAATCCAAGTGTGCCTTACCATTAAGCCACAGGAATCTATTACAGCAAACTAAGGCTCAATTACCCTATATAAGAAATGCATATCTGTTGAGACCTCCCCATCCTTTTTTTTTTTTTTTTTTTTTTTTTTTTAAATATAACTATTCATTAATTGCTTAAAAATGATTTTGTGTGCTAATTTAGCTTTAATTTACTGTAGCAGCTTCCTGTAGCCTAATGGTAAGGTACCTTTAGTTTAAAAATGGTTTCCCTGATGGAATACTGGTTTGATGAACACATACCTATGATAAGATATAGTTTTCAAGGTGTGATCAGGAATGCAGTTTTACACTGTAAAACTGATCCAATTGCCAAGTTGGATATGTAACATCAAAACAAAATTATAGAAATAAAGAAAACCCAAGTAGCACTCAAATTATACAACTGACTCCTGAATGGGCCAAATTGTGAAGACTCATATACTGACAGAATTAAAAGCAAATAGAATAAATTAAATGAAAATGGAAAGTGGGACACATTAAAAGAAGCTTTAGGGACATCAGTAAACAAGATCTTTCCAAGAAAAAAAAAATGTCAATGACATGATATTTTTGGCATAATGAAAAAGAGAGAGCAGACAATGCTAAGGTACAGTATAGTATATTACACAAAGAAATTAGAAACAAATGCAAGTCAAGAAAAGAGGAATGGCTCGATGAAAAGTGTGCAGAGATCAGGCTCATTCATCAGGCAGATGTGCATAAAAGATAAAGGGAGATGTTGGGATAAAAGACGTTCTCATAAACGGGATGTATAAACTCAAAACTGGAGACTTTTAGGATCATTATCCTTAATCTAACAAAATAAAATAATTGAATATAATACCAATTTTTTTTTTTTTTTTTTAATAAACATCATAACTCACAAGTGGCAGCAGCAGCCCAAAGAAACAAGCAAACACCCACAGTCTGCCTACACACTGACAGTCTAGTACATTTATTAGGAAATTACTGACAAGACAACCAGACAGATACAAAAACAAACTGTTATCTGGTCAGTAGCATTCAAGTCCTGATAGCAGTTTCAAACCAGTCAGTTGGAAGACACACTGCTGCTCAATGAGCGAACTTTCAACTTACACAGTAAATCATTTCTATACACTACATGAAACAAATAGAAAGTTTAAACATAGCACACACAAAAAGGACTTTTTTCTTTCCTTGTAATCTCTTAAATTATATATAAATTGTTTTCATTATAACCCTGGTTTATAAGTATTTATTGTTGCTTGGAGTTACAAATTTAAAATTATTTACCAAAATTTGGGGTTGAATCATTTCCTCGGGCTGATAACAGAAAAAAAAAAAGAATTTTGAAGAACTCTTTCACAATAAAAGAGAAACTTGCAGTATAAAGAAAATATGGAAGAATATTAAAGTCAGAAAAGAGATTAACATTTACCAAGATGAACAGAAAGCAGAAGATCTAAATGGGATTGTAATAGAAACGCTCGTAGCATCAAGAAGATTACGGAAATAATGTGCAGTGGACGTTTGTCCGTCCGTCTGTCAGTTTATTTTTCGATCTCGGCAAATAATAATAAAAAAAAAAAAACCCTGAAGTAACAGATAGCAGCCACTGAAGTTACATGTGATTAAAAATTAAATAACTCATTTAAAGTTAAATTTAAATATCGAACATAGCAAAAGGTTTAAAAACAATTCTTCATTAAAGGTTTAACGTTAAATTCGATTTTCGTTGCAGTTGATATCATCTAATTAAACCATAATTAAAACTTAAATGAGGCACGGTACGTTGCTCATGTGTTTTTTTCTTTTCAAAATATTACTTAGTTCGAGTTCCGTAATGTATTTGAGAGTGACTTTATGTGAAGGGATCATAAAGAATGGCGATTTTAAAAGAAAATAAAAATTGCGCACAAAATAAATGTAAACTACAAAGATAGGTTACATATACGAAGAAAGATTATGCCGATTTACGTGCATAGGACATTGAGGATAAAAGGCCAAAGACCTAAAAGCCCTCTGCAGAAGCTAAAATCTGCCTGAAGGGCAGCTTATAAGCATGAAATAAAAAATATGACAGAGGTGAGATACAGGAAGAGTTTTACAGTAAATGCGCAGGATATCCAGTGCCCCTGAGATCTAAGCCAGCGTTTTTCAAACATTCTTTTTTTTTTACTTTGACTCAGATCAAGAACCACATTTTGCATTACGACACATTATACCTACGTGTGATAAATCAAAGACAAATTCTGTTCACTAGATTCATTTATTTAGTATAGACAATATATATATATATATACATACATGTGAAAAATGTGTGTATATAAATAAATATATATGTATATAATTATTTATATATTATATGCGCGGCACTTATTAGAAAGCGCTCAATATCAGAGATAGAGCTAACATATTTGGTTGGATTGATGTGAGTTTGTGAGACATTGTCTGACGATCACAAAAGTGTGAAACCCAGGATCACAAACTCACATCAATCCAACCAAATATATATATATATATATATTTCTTATGATCTGCATATATTGGAATTGCATTAACCAGTTCTTAAATTTTGCCGAAACAACAACCAACTCACTGAAAATTAAGACTTCAAATGGACACAATACATCATCTTACTACCACAGAAAGAATGTACTGGTACTCGACTTCGACATGGAATCGGGAAATTCACTTTTAGCTCTGACTTCAGATGAAACTGAATTATTCAACGATCTTAACGACTTTCACCGGCTATGAAGATGAACACACTGCACGTCTTCATAGCTAAGCTTTGACGTGAGGTCTCTTTGTGAGAGAGAATTGACATCACTCAGTTTACAATGAGTTTGGCAAACAAGATGCATGGACTCAATAAAAACAGGGACACACACACACACACACACACATATATATATATATGTTTAAAAAATAAAGTATAATGCGATCTTACCTCAGTGTAAAACTAGCGATGATTTGCTGTGCAACATTTAGGGTTGTTTATATGCTGCACTTTGCTCTCACTTGCAGATTTTTCTTTTTCTTTTTTTGCCATGACCCATTTTACTTATCTTGAGACCCACTAACGTGTTGGGACTCACAGTTTGAAAAATTCTGATCTAAGCTACTTTATCATTGCACGACACTCATTTGACAGTTATTAAACTTACATTGGTAAACGGCCCTAAGGACAGGAGATCAAGGGAAGACTACATGCACTTTGAGACCAATTTACTAATAATGGCTCCACTGTGTAAATCATTTTCCATGATTTCTCTGTTGCTTGTGGGAGATAAATAAAATATAATAAAAAAGTTGAATAAAATAAGTTATCTGCCCTTAGTTTTCCGTTTAATGTGGGCGGCGGGAGTTATTTCCCTTTGAATTTTTTTTTGTTGTTTCAAACGCCACGGCTAAAATGACTTGGGGAGGGGGGAAATCGACATGTGCATTTCGGCGTGGTATAACGGTGAGCAATTTTGTCTTGCTAGAATAATTTCGACTGATTAGTCAGTTCGTTCCTTACTGGGTGCTCTGTACTTACAGCCTTATTTAAGGTACACTTAGTAAATAAAAAAAATAATTTCAAAGAAAATCGATGTATTGTACACTCCCAATTCTGGTGTTTAGAATCGTTATTTTCGAAATAATAAATACCGTTTTTAATCCGACTTCCTACATGCTAACTTAAAATCTTAAAGCTTAGTCTAGTAGAAGTCCAGGGTTTCAAGTGGGACCAATCTTAAAAAAATAAACAAATCAGCATTTATGATACCCTGGCTTTACACAGGAAAATACGGATTTCAACATCAAGACATGCACATTTATTTACACTGACAGTACACTAACTTGGCTACCAAACACGCTTAAGAAAAATTCGAGATTTATCGTCATTATGATTTATTTAAGGCTAAAATAATTTTATTATTCGAGCATGTATTTATTTTCGTTGTTTAGGAAATTAAATTGTTTTGTGTGAAATAAAAAATATTTAGTAGGCGAGCGAGCGATGCGATATATCGCTATTGCTTTTTATTAAGTGTGTCCTGAAAACGTTTCCAAACCAGCAGTTTTATAAAATGACTGTCGATGTTAAAAATCAAAGGTAACTTGTTGCTTATTTAATTTTTCTGGCAGTTTTGAAAAGCCAACAAAAATTTACGGAATTTAAAAAAAAGAAAAATCCTTTTCGACGGGAGATAACTCTTGTTGGTATTTTAAGGAGGGAATAACTCTTTTTAACTTTTTGAAAAATTGTTTGTTACTGTGTATGTCGTCGTTCAGTAAATAAATCTTTCAACCAATAGGCCCTTACAGAAGTTAAAGAAAAATGAATCGATTTTTTCTGTTAATTCACCTCCAAATATTAATCCCACCAAATAAAAAGAATTTATATTTACTTTTTTTTCGTAAATATAAATTCACAGCAAATTCTCCCAGAGCGAGGCCCTTCCATTGCACTCCGGTTGGGTTGACCTTTGCGATTGCACCAAATGTGGGCAACACTGCTGCGTTATTTCTAAGAGTGGGGGTCCTGCATTCGCGCTTACCCCGATAACAAGCAAAAAAAAAAAAAATTTTTTTCTCTCTTTTTTTTTTTTTTAATAGTAAACAATTCCTTCTAAGACCCTCGAATTATATCATCCGCATTTACGAAATTTGAATAACCCCCTCATTTTTTGGTAATTTTTCATTCCGAGGGTTGGAGTCGTTGCGAGGCAAGCTAAACAATTTTGATTTATAATTTTGAAAGCGTGCCAAAGATGTAAAAAAAAAAAAGTTTGATTTAAAAATTATGTAATTTCTTGGGGTGAATTAATATTTTCGATAAATAACTTTACAATTATTTGGGGGAATTAACAGAAACGATCCAAATAAATACTAATTTTTAATTTATGTTGAGATACATTCGTTTTATACACGCCAGAATGCTTCCTCAGTGATGTCTTTTTTGGGGGGGCCATAAAAGATTTCGAGTCTTCAAGACAACAGGTTTTCTCTCCCATGAGCCCAGCCGAGAGCGATCATTTCTTGACTAGCATAACTTCCGCATATTTGCTTATGCAAAAATGAGATCCTTTTATTCAACTGAAAATGACATTTTGAGTTTGCGTTTTTGTTTTTTAACCTTTCCAATTTCAACAAAGGATAAGGACAGAAAGAGTTAAGTAATAAATTAAATTAAGAAGAATATGTCCTTGTCAAATAAAGGACGATTGTAAAAAAAGTTAATTTCTCAGTTGCGTGTTTCTAATGATGACTTTTCTTTTTTAAGAAGGAAATTTTTCATTTTAAAAAGTTTTTACTTGAGTTTCGGCAAAAAAAAACAAAACAAAAAAAAAAACAGTTCCTGTTACGACATGAGGTAAGCGTAAGTTTGATTTATTTTTGTTTCTTACCATAAAGCATTGTATTCGGTATATCTTTAAAATACAACTTTCTTTTCATTATTGTCGTTTTCGTCTGTCTTTCTTTAAATGATTTATGGCCGAAAATTTATATTTTTTTTATATCGCCATTTTTTAAAAAAATATTTTTCTATAAATTCATAACTCCCAGTTTTAATTTTCAATTCAATTTTTGTGCCGCTATAAAAACAAACAAAAAAAATCGCAAAACCAAAAATTTCAATTATTTTCTGTTATTTATCGAAAATATTAATTCACCCCAAGAAATTACATATTTTTTAAATCAAAGTTTTATATTTTTCACCGAAAAGCTAACGTCCATAATTTGAATGAACGTGTGATCTTTTTCTAAAAAAAAAAAAAAAAAATATTACATTCTGGATGAATCTGGAAAAAAAAGACTTTGTTCTTTTGGGCAAACTTGGATCTCCGTGCAAGGAGTGGCAAAAAAAAAAAAAAAAAACGATTTTTCTGTTGACATCGTTCTTACTTCAATTACCTTTTGTTTTACGAAACGATAAGTAGAATTGTAATGACACTTCGCTAGGCTCGTCTTCACCTTCCTGAGCCATGTCAGGTGAAGGCACCAGTTGAACCAAACTCGAACACGAATTGTTCTGACGACGAGTCTTCACCATGAAAACGAAAATCCTAAACGAGTTTTGAAAATTTTTGGTCTAGTGGGGATTAATGGTAGGTAACGTCTCCAAATCCTAAACTATATTGCCGGTAAATTTTCATTTTAACACGCGAAGTTAACTTTCTTCTTAAAAAAAAATAATAAATAAACAAGGAATCTGTGAAGGAAGTAAATAGGCCCAAATTGTATACGTCCACCGACAGAATTCAGCACTGAATTAATTATCAATAAGCCGGTAATGGCTGACGAAAGACCAGGAAAAAGTCCGATTTTTTTCGGGTCGTTAACATACAAAAAGGTAGGTTTCTTTAATATCTAATTGTTGATTTAAGTTCAGCATATACATTTGCACGGAAATAAGACTATTTGGGGAAAAATTTGAAGGGATATTAGCGCTCAGGTGTTAAAATGATGAAAATTTAACTTTGGTAAATTTGCTTTTTAACACCCAAACGCCCACGCGTTAAATATCTCTTAAAATTTAATGTAATTTATTTTTTTTTTTTTTAAGTGTAGTGTAGTTTAACTCAAAATTAAAACAAACAAATGAAAAAACAAAATTGACAAATTAAAAAATAACCGTAAAGCCTCGTTTTTAAATTGTAATTCTATTTTCGAAATTGACTGTCTCTTTACAAAGTTTGCGCATTTTTTGATTTGTCATTATTTTCATATATTTGAAACTTTTACCTTGCTCTCTTTACAAACTTTGTTTTATTTTCAATTTAAAAAAAAATGCTCTACTGCACTACTTAATTTGTTCTTTTTTAATTTGTTAATATTTTCATATATTTGAAAGTTAACTTGTTTTATTTTTAACAAAAATCCTTTCTAGCCTTTTCTTTACAACATTGTAATTTTTGTTTGTTTTAATTTTAAGTAAAACTACACTTATTTAAAAGAAAAAAAAATTACATTGCTTTACGATAAACGAACTTATGTAAAGGAAGTAAATAGGCCAAAATTTAAGATTGCGCCACCGCAGTTGAAATGATGAAATGTAATCACAAGTTCTATTTTGACAGTTTCTTTCATTGCACTTCTCGCTTGTGGAACTCTCTTCCAGCTTCTTGCTTCCGAGTCAACTTGAATCTACAAAAATTTAAATGCAATGTCAATTGTTATCTTCTGTTTTCTTAATTTTTGTTCTTTTAAATTTCTTGCACCTGAATAGTTATTTTTTCTCATATTCTCTAACCCTCAGTAAATCCTTGCATCTTAGGTGCTTTATTGCTTTGCTTGGGGTGAAATAATATATATATATAATAAAAAGGCTCAAACACTAATGGAATATTAGTGTTTGAGCCTTTTTTTTACATTTTTTGTAAGAAAATGATGATCGATTTTAAGTCCTTCTTATAATCTGTGGAGAAAAATAATGCATTTCAATATTACACAATCATCTTACCAATGTGACCTCCATCTTCTGGCTTTTTCCTTTTATATTTTGGATAGGAGTCATTCCCTTGTTCAAATTTAAATATAATTTAAATCAAAGGAAAAAAAATTCAGTGAGGCATTTGTGCTCCCTGGGGATCCCCCTGTTGATCAGAATGAAATATACTTATTCAAGTATCCTGGGTAATGTAGTTTCAGAATATATATGGTTATGGGGGTCTTCAAAATCCTAGGAGGAGTTCGATCAGACAGGCTAAAACTTATATATAGATACAGGGCGTATCCAAAATTCATTTACAAACTTTGAAGATGTGTTCCACACACCAAAACAAAGACAAAAATCCATATAAACATATGTTCGCAAATCCTTTGTTTTTGAGTTAAGTTTAAGAAAGTTTATGGTAGATGGCACTAGGTTACATTTGTTATTCGTGTACATTTGTGGCTAGTTTGTCTTCAATGTTTAACATGTGTAGTAGTGAGCTAACTGTATCAGACAGCCAAGTCATCCAACCATTGCTACCATTTATCATTGTGTTGCTGAGGTAGGATATGTGGTACCACAAACTATGGATCGAGGAAGACCGAAATCCATTTGTATGCCTGACCATGAAGAACACACTCTACAGGCTTTCAGATGATTCAGATATCAACATATGTTTATTTATTTATGCAACCAACATTTATAGGCAGATCGGAATCACCCTGGTACAATACAGGCGAGACACTAGCATCAGTTTATGATTAATGTGTGGGCTGAAATTGTAGGTGACTGTCTGGTAGGTCCATATGTTCTCCCAGCAGATCTTACATGAGCTGTCTACAGGGATTTATTTCGAACACACTTCCAGACCTGCTAGAGGATGTATCACTGCTAATACAAAGACACGCGTAGTTCATGCATAATGGGGCTCCAGCATATTTTAGTCACATTGTTCATAATGCACTGGCCAACATCTACCATGAAAGATGGATAGATAGGGGAGGACTGGTTTCATGGCCTATATGTCCCCACCCCGACCTCAATCGTTTGGATTTTTATCAGTGGGGAACACTTAAAACAATTGGTTTATGCAGCAGATGTTCATAATGGAAAGATGCTTCATCAATGTGTCGTGGGGGCCTGCAAAACCATTCAACATCATGAGAGAGTATTTGAAAGGGTCCACCAGTCAATGATCTGACAAGTGCATGTGTGTTTAGAAGCAAGCAGAGGACATTTTGAACCATTTGTTATGAGTTGCTGTGTTGAGGTACAATGATGGCCATTTGGACATATGCTTCTATGGACATTTTACCTTGTTTTGGTGTCAGGAACCTGCCCCAAAAGTTTGTAAAAGTATTTTTAGTACATATATATATATATATATATATATATATATATATATATGTGTGTGTGTGAAAATTTCTCAGAGTTAACCTGTAGAAAAGACCATATTTATAAATATAAATGACAATAGGAAAACTAGTTATTGCTGATGCGTTTCGTCCGATGTGGACTTTCTCAAAGCAAAAAACGAAATGAATTTAATTAAAGAACATAACTAATAATAACAAAAAATAAAATGTTCTTAACAACTGGAGGAATGTAGAGAATGCTATTTTCATATTGTTAACCGAAAATAATGTCAGTTATTGTCACATGTGGAAAATATTGTCCTTATAACTGTTGGTGGATTCAACCATTTTCTTTTGATTTTATGATATACCTAAATATTAATCTACGACCAGACTTTTTTCCTATTTCACGTTTCTTAACAAAATTACTGCTCTCCCAAACAAACGTACGCAACAATATCGTAAAATCAAAAGAAAATGGTTGAATCCACCAACACAGTTATAATGACAATATTCTCCACACATGACAATAACTGACGTTATTTTCAGTTAAGAATATGAAAATAGCTTTCTCTACATTCCTCCAGTTGTTAAGAACATTCTGTTTTTTGGTATTATTAGTTACTATCTTTAATTAAATTCATTTCATTTTTTGCTTTGAGAAAGTCCACATTGGATGAAACACACCAGCAATAACTACAGTTTTCCTATTGTCATATATATATATATATATATATATAAATAAATAGATAATATTATTTGATAATTAGTAGGGATAAATCCAAAGAGAGCTCAGTGTAAGAACAGAGCAAATAATGAGAAAGTGTAGACTTTTGAAATCCATAGTAATAATTTATTTATTTTGCAGGATCTATCAGATCCCGTCTCTTCAGACCAAACAATTTTGCAAGCAGAATCTGAATAGACTGGAACTGATTGATCCTGCAAAATAAATTATTACCATGTATTTCTAAAGTCTCTGCTTTCATCGTTATATTCATTCCTCATTAAAAAAAAAATCCAATAACAAACACAAATTTCTCTTGCTTTGAAGCCACATGATTTTTGGTTTATTTTTTTTTTTTTTCCGACTGTTTTTTCCCATTTTGTTCTCCATTCTTCTTCTTTTGGGATGAAAGACTTAGACGACAATAAAAAGAAATTTCTGTCTGAATTTCTTGGATGAGGAGTTCTCATTCTTTACATTATTTGCATACAGACTATTGTCCTCATCTTTGTTGTTATTATCACAACCTTTCAGCTGTTATACTCCCTGGCCTTCATCAAGTGCTTGCCGATCTGGATAATCTTCAGTGATCTTCGAACTGAACCCTTTATTGAATCTACATGGATAGATTGTTCTTGTTCTACTGACAATGTCTAAGGATATTTCATCTCATTCTTATTTATTTCTTATCTTGTTGCCATTGAGTTCAAGTACGCACTGCCTGGCCCAGGGATTGAATTTCCCCAGGCAAATACATTTACATAATCCCAGGGGAGAAACCATAAGTTTATATAGAACTCAATGGGCAGTACCCATTTCAACTGCAAGTGGAATGGGTTAATTTATTAAAGCACAAGTTTACATTAGCTGAAGGCTATCGGTTCAATACTTGTGCTGGGTGGTAAATATATATTTGACCTATTTAACAACTTCTTGACCTATTTAACGTTTTAATCCTCTAGGTTATTTCTGTTTTTTTTTTTTTTATTTTATTTTATTTTAAAATATTTTCTTATAGTACTTATCAGTTCAATTCTTAGGCTGGGTAGTATGTATTTGGACTCTGTGAAAACTGGTCGAGCAATATCTAAGAACTGGAAAAGATGTCTCTAAACATGGTCACTAGAATAAGAACTGTCTATACTCATTGATTAAATAAAGGGTTCAGTTTGAAGTTCCCTGAAGGTTACGTGGATCGACAATCACCTGATGAAGATCGGAAGGTATAACGGTGGAAACATGGTAACAAAAAAGTTGCAGACAATAGTCTGCATGTAAATAAAAATAAAATGAAAAAAGCATTTGACTAGAACTAAATGCAATAACGTTAATCAGGAGCATTAACATCATCATTATTATTATTATACTTTCTTGCAGTTAATAAACTAAATCCTTTTTGTAGCATTAAGTCTTGGAGATTGCACATTGGTAAAGTTCCAGGTTCCTTCACTATTATTGCACCATTTTTTTGTAGTTCTTTGAGATTTGTTCGTTTTCTTAAATTGTAAGGATTTCTTTCTTCGAATTTTTTTTTTTTCCTGTCTTTATTTTTTAAGAAAGTTCATTTCTAGCCTAATTACATGAGAGAAAGTATTTGCCAATTTCTTTGGATCTAAAGCATGAAGCTGATTCAATGTGTCCTCCATGTCTGCCAAACAAGTGCCTTCCAACATTTCCAGAGTGCCAGCCAGTTGCATAGCCTGGGGGCCACCAGCTTCCAGAATTGACTTTAAGTTCAGGTGGCACTGGTAGAGTTTATGTTTGCGGTCAACCTGTCGTTCAAATCGTGGTTTTGACCGAGCCGGGTCATCGTCATTGTACACAGGGGAGATTGTTTCTAGATGTTGGTAGACATCAGAGGAGAATAAGAATGGTTTGAAGATGCTTGTCTTTGGATTTGGTGTAGCAGTGAACCAATGGCAACAGGCAGCTGTACTAGATGCTTCCTGTGGGCTAAGAACGGAGATTTGGCTGCCGGCTGTCACAAACTGGTTCTTGATTACATCGATCCCAATTTCTTTCTTCCGTAGGTGTTGAAAAGCAGTCAAAGGTTTGATAGCACCTGAAAAATAAAAAAATGAAAAAAAAAAAAAAAATATATATATTTCAATAGTTAAACATAGAGAAAAGCTTTTTTTTTTTTTTTTTTTTTTTAAAAGGCAGATGGGTTAATATTTTATAAGGTCAACCAGTCTGGTTTGTTGCATTCACATGCACAAATACTCCTAGGAATGGCATGAATCCATCTCCACCCAGTAGCTATGGGTTAAATAGTCAGTCTACAATCTGGAAAAATGATTGTTATTCTCAAAATATTGTTAAAGTAATATTCACTTGCAGAGAAATTATTTTCACAATCCAAAATGTTACACCTTAAATAATCCAAGTTTTGCTAAGTTGTAAGAAAAAAACAAATGCAAAGTTTAAATTTTGCCGATAACTTTTTATCCCAGAAATCCAGACAAATTTTTGTAATTATTTTTGACCTGACCGTTTGTTTCTGTTTTTTTTTTTTAAATAAAAATAATAATAAAAGTTTATTTTTTACCTGATTCAAGAATTTCTTCAGCTTCTTGAATGATGGGATTTGTCTCTTCAGTTTCAGAAACAGAGAACACTTTTGAAAAATTGAAAGGCCCATCAGATTCTTTGTAGAGTCCTGCTTCTGTTGCTTTTGAGATAAGACCCTCTGAAGATTTGGCAAAATTGGTGCCAATTGTCAGTTTTCCATGAAGACTGTGTAGATTAGCTGAAGAGAAAATCAAAAAAGAAAAAAGTGGGTAAGAAGTCAGAATATATCCAATTGAAAAAAATATTCTGATGACTGAATAATCTATCTATCCCATATTATCTCTCTATCTATCTCATATTATCTATCTATCTATCTATCTATCAAATTCATCCATTAGTGTGTCTCTTGGTCACACCCTCTAAAATAGCCACACTTTGACTGATCGAAACCAAATTTTGGGGAGAAGTGCAAACCGGTAAGGGGGTAAAAAGTACAGTTGGTTTTACAAGGCTACATTGCTTAGTGCAATACATTCATTAATTTTTTGGAGGAAAAAAATTGAAGTTTTATAATTTTGTATGTTAAATAATAAAACTTTTTAAAAACAATTTAATGATTAAAATAAATACTCATTTAATAAAAATGCAATATTGTTTTTTGCATATCTTTTCTTTAAGTTATATATAAAAAAACACTTAAAGTTGGAATTTGGCTCTAGAAAGAGATATTTGCACATGGCCAGTTGCATGTTGCATGCTCAAGAGTAAGAAATCTTAAGAATTTTATTAAAGAATATTGTTTACTTTGAAGTCCTATAAAATCAAACTAAAGAAATTATTAAACTGTGAAGTAGGATTTTTGTCAGAGTATTTTTCCAAACAAATCATCTTATTCAAATTTCATTGATTGGTTTCCAAATTTGAATGAAATGTGGAGTTTGTAAATCTCAACAAAAAATGTCAATGATAACTTTAAAAGTAAATGTTATGAACGTTGGAATTGTATGCTATTCGTTCTCATCTTACCTGGAAATATATGTGTGTGTGTTTATGTATGTATGAAAGGGTACTGAAAAGTTTCTGGCACAGCCCACTACTGATCAAATAATCATCAAACATCAGAATTTGGTAGGGAGGATTCCTTCTCAGCTGGGCTGAAAACTTTTCAGCACTCATCATGTGTGTGTTTGTTATATTGTTCAAATTTGCTATGTTTATAAAGGAAGAGAGCATATTATTGAAGTTATAGTATTTATAGATATAGACAGTATGGTCAGAGAAATCAACACTGCATGGTGACTGTGTTTTGTACTTCAATGTAATATCCATACAAGTATCTGGTAAATCATTCCTAGTGCAGGGTAACTGAAATTATATTTACTTACAGCTAACTTTTTCCGCTGCCCAAAATTGTCCACCAGCTGCCGTTTCTACAACCCATGCTTCTGAAGAATCCACAATCAGAAAAGTTGTGCATAACTGACACGCATTTGTGAATCCAGGTACTTCACTGTAAGGTCCACCCTGACCATGGTGGTTTAGCAAGGAACAAAGAACATCCACACCTTCAGCTGCACCCCGACTGCGTTCCAAGGTCAACCTGGATATACATAAAGAGTTATCATAATTTGAAATTTGGTTGTTTTTCAAAAGGTTTTTTTTTTTTTTTTTTTTTTTTTTAAGTAAGTGATGTAATTGTTCTACTGCTTGATGACTTCAAATATCTGGGAAGTTTTTAACAGAGGATGGAAAATGTGATGCTGAAACCCGAGTGCACATTGGAATGACTAAATATGCCTCTCTGAATCTAAGCAAAGTATTATGTGCAAAAGAAATCCACTTAGCTTCAGAAAAGTTGAAGGTGTGCACCTGCCTGATTCTATAGACTCCATGAAACAAAGAAAAAAACAGGGCAGACTCGTTCCACCATTTATAAAAGAAAATGGTTGATGTAATAACCCAGGTGTACCGTGGTTTATGGTAACATCACATTGAAACACTGGTTCTTATAAGATCGTGGAGCTTAGATAAGTGACTGCTTGGGAATATCAAGCTGTAAGCTTGGGTGTGCAAGTGGTGTAATAGATAATGGCTTGGAATTGTTAAACTGTCAACTATATACAACTGTCTGTCTATATTTCTGAGATGAGGTATTGTAATTATTTACATTGAACTGTTGTCCTCATTTTTATTGTCATATTCACAATATTACGGACATTGTACACTCTGGCCTTCCTCAATGACAGGTGGTCCAGTGGATAAAAGCATTGATTGAATCCCGTGACTTGACCCAGAGGGTTGTGATTTCAATATCTAGCTCCTACAGTGGGGAACAAAAACTTGAAGAGTTGAGTTAAAGGGAGATAACTGAGACATCCAAAGGAGGTAAGGTATATGGAATTAGAACAATCTACCACAGGGGGATAAAATAAAGGGTTCAGTTTGAAATTCCAATCACCTGAAGAAGGCTGGAGCGTACAGTGGCTGAAACGTTGTGAATATGGCAATAAAGATGAGGACAACAGTTCGAATAACGTAAAAAATGTAAATGTATACAACTGCTTTCTCTGATCAATAATTAAAAATGGGTTTGAGCAAATAAAGCCTGTACGTCTTGGTGAGGACCAGTCTTCTTTGGGGGCAGAGTGTTCTCTTTACATTCTCCATATCGGTCTATCTCATTCTTATATAATACTGAAAAGTTATTGTTCATCCGATTTCTATGGAATTAAAATCTGTACTACTCAGGCCAGAGATTGAACTCACAATTGCTATACCACCAAATTTATGAACCAATGTTTTAGTCTACTATTTTGATGTTATATTACATCAAAAATAGCAACGGCAATATCATATTAAAACACTGCTTAACTTTGGTGATCATGTATGAACCAATGTCAAGCCTGGTCAGTATTTAGATGGATGACTGCTTGGGATATCAGGTACTGTAAGCTTGGATGTGTGGATGGTGTAATGGATGAAGGCTCAGAATTATTAATCGGAGAGACGAATTCCAATTCCCATTGGGTTTGTTATATTCACTTACACACAAATACGCTTAGGAAAGCTCCTCTAATCTATGGGTAAGACTAGTATCACTAAACCATTATTATCTCAAAAAAATAAAAATTCTTCCAATCTAAAAATATTTTCTTGCTTTAAATAACCTAGTAAAGGTTGACAAGTCATAAAAATTGTATCGATCAATCAAATATAGCAGAATGTCCAGATTTGGAGCAGGAAAGAGAAAGATTTTATAAATTTCATTCAACAGTGGCACTGTCTGTTCAGTCAATGAATGCCGAATGTTTCCACATAAGGAAACAACTTATATTATCATTAGAGATAAAGAGAACAGATACTGCACTTTGATCCCAGCCCAATGGTCAGGAAGTGAAGAAAAGTCTAACTTGAGTAGTACTGTCTGTAATATTTCTGTTTTTACAGAAAGTGTGGCACAGTGCCATGAGGGGACGGAAAGGCTTGTCTTCATCTGTCCTACATTTAACTTTGAGAGACACAATCACTGACCCAAACATGTTATAATTTTCTTTACACCAAAACAATATTCTCATACTTATCATTAGCAATGAGAACAGATATTACACTTTGATTCTAGCCCAATGGCCAGGGAGTGTAGAAAAGCATAACTTGAGTAGCACTTGTTGTTTGGTCAATGAATGCTTTCTTGTAATAGTAATATTAGACGTTTCATTACAAGGAAAAATTTGGCATTTGTTGGCTGAGCAGATGGTACTGTTGGACAAAATTTATAAAATCTTTCTCTTAAAACACTTTTTAAGAAAAAAGGTTTATTGAGTCCAGTACTTGTTATCGCTCTTTCCCGTATTTATAGGTATTTCCTTCCTAAACTTTTATCTCACTATCTCACCAATGTGATGTGGTTTCCCTCTCTCTTTTTCATGGCAACTGCTCTCACATGCTTTTTTTTCTGGTGCCCTGATTACATAAATATTACTAGATTGGCATCTAGGCCCAACCCGCTTGCTGTTCAAATAGCTAAATGCAACCACCACTTCTACTCCAACAGTTTTTTTTCTCGCACTTCCTGCCTGTGGAACTCTGTTTTGTTTATTTGCTTCCCTGATAATTATAATCTTCAAAAATTGAAATGCAATGTCAATCTTTTTGTCCTTTCCTCAATCCATCCTATACTCAGTCTTTTTTTTCTCACTTTCTCTCCCTGTAACCCTCTGCAGACTAGTGGCATTCCTGCCTTACTTGGGGTGAAATAATAGAAAAAAAAAATTGAAGTTGTCTGAAATGTTAAAATTTTAAGTCATTATTTTCTCTTTGAAACAACTAATATTACCATTACTGTTATATAGGAATAAAGTGTCGCTGCCGACACTTGAGTTTGAACATAGATCGCCAGTGAGCAAATACAGGTGATCCCATTATTGAATTAAGTAGACCATGTGTCCATAGAGGAAATGCATGTATAGTAAGTCATGTGAAGTCTAGATTGATCATCATTTCTAGTCTATCCTCTATTACTATATGAATCACCATTTCTAGTTTATATTATTTCTCGACTATATTCATTATGCTATTTCTGTATTCAGATCACTATATGGGTTACTTGTTGAGCGAATCGAGCAAGTACTATTAGTGTAAGATTATTTGAAGGTGTCTGACACCAGCATTGTTCAATGGCATACTATAGCTGTATCTGTAAATACAAAGTCTCTACTACAACGAGCATTATGAAAATGACAACGAGTATTCGTTGGCATCACAAAAGTGTCAAACAAGTGTTTGTTGAGTCACAAAAATTACCATTTTAAAAAATTGCAATCTAAACAATTTTTTAATAAAGCTATTAGAAAAAATGCCACTGGACAATTGTGAAGGGGCTCTAAGTCTTTTCTCAAAACTGATTCTTTTTTGATAATGTGTTAAATGGTGACTGTGAAGTGTCCTTAACCCCCTTAGAAGAATGTTGAACATGGTAAACATAGTAAACACCCAAAGAAGTTTGGAGAGTAGTGGCTGGAATACTGGGATTTATAAAAAAGAAAAAAGAAACAAAAACCTAACAAGAAGATTAGTTCAAAATAGACATTTTTGGGATAGTTTATATGAAAATATCCACTACTGTATATACTCTGGTATAGTGTAAGTTTTTATGATCAGTCTCTTTAACAAAAAATAGGTGGTCACACTATAAACATAATTTTTTTGAAGAGATTAAAAATCATGCATTTTCAGTGACCAGTTGCACTATACACAGGTAATTTTCTCTGGGGGGGTTAAAATTCATGCCTAAAAAAATTCAGGGGTCAATACTATACATGAAGCTGTCTTATGCATGAGTATGTATGGTAAACCATTCCGATGTTTTCTTTTTTTTTAATAAAAGTATTTTTATCTGCTTACCTAACTAAATCAGCACCAAGCAGTCTTTCTTCATCTCCAAGTTTTTCTTCCATCTTGGTGTGGGCCACACTGCTACCCACACAGACCCCATGCTCATTAGCACCCATCTCAGCTCCCCACATCCAGGCAGGTTTGCTCAGGATAACAGCATGGCTATGAGAAACTTGGTCGATATCAATGAAGGTGCACTAAAGATAAAAAGTGAAAAGAAAAAATACATTTAACTTTTAAATACATATTGATGTAAACTGTATCATAATAATAAAAAAAAAATAATAATAAAAAATAAGAATAAAACTGAGAAAATACATGAAAATTACAAGAACTTTGTGTTTTTTCAAGTTAGCAGGACTTCTGCCAAAAATGCTCAGTAGATAATTGTTGCTGCACTATTGAATAAAGTAAAAAGTTAAAGTGACTTGTCTGGTTAGCTGACTCAAGAGTTTCACATTAAAATAAAATAAACTAAATAACATGTATTTATATTACAATAAAAATTATTTTGTAATGTAGGGATACAAAAGGCGATTATCTCCCTTTGGCTGAGAAGTCACATAGGTCACAGTGCCTCGGTAATGCCATTTGTTTTCAAGCCTTGATAATGCTGTTTATTCTCAAGCCTTGATAATGCCAACTAGCTTGTTGTCCTGTTAATGCTTTTTGTTCTCAAGTCTTGATGATGCCAATTAGTGTGAAATCTTGATAATACTGTTTATTCTCAAGCCCTGATAATACCAATTAGTGTAAAGCCCTGATAATGCTGACTAGTCTGAAGTCCTGATAATGCCTTTTGTTCTCAAGCCCTGATAATACCAATTAGTGTAAAGCCCTCATAATGCTGACTAGTCTGAAGTCCTGATAATGTTGGTTTGATAGGTATCAACCATAACTGGTCTCCCTGACTGAAGCCTTGTTTCAGAAGAAATAACTTTTAATCATCCATAGCGCTTTCTCCACAAACTTCACAAAATTCTTTTTTTGTTTGAGTATCATTTTTACCTTTCTGAAAATACATTATAATCTCTCAAAAATGTTTCTTATTTTCTTTCATCTTCATTGTTGGAATCAATAAACAGAAAATTCAACAATTCTAACTATTTTATTGTATTGTTCTAGGATACGTGATCAATAGTTAACTTCTTGCCTCTTCTATTTAACATATGCAAATAGGTACAATCTTATTTATCAATCCCACTACACCTCCCTGAACTGAAGAGGTTTAATGCCTTTGGTTGTTTTCAGACTTCTACAACCTCTTTCCTCCTCTCCTGCTTGAGGGTTAAGGTTTTTTTAATGGAGATCTTGGTCTCATGTCATCTTCTGTGTCAGAGTCATCCCACTATCATCGAACAGCTTGTCTTCTATTGCATTATCCTGTATTACAATACAATGATTTTTTCCTTTACTTTAAGCTACATCTAAGCTACACTTGGAAAATCATTGTTAGGGCACCTTAGGGTTGTGTAATGGTTAGCAAGCTTGTCTCGCTAGAACAATTACAACTGAGTAGTGAGTTCGATCCTCACTAGGTGCACCCTAATATCGGCCTTGTGCCACATCTAATCTACGCTTGGAAAATCAGTATATGCTGATATGGTAGTGGTCAGAATACAATAAAAAAAAAATGATAATTTTTTGAGTGAAGATAGTTAAATAATTTAACATCCCTAATACCTCTAATGACAATAACAATGATTTTTTTGAGCCAGCACAGTATTAGATATTTGCATTATATTTGTTGGGAGAGGGCTTGTATATTTGTTATTGCTGTTTAGTGATGACATTTCATAGATTGCTGGAGGTGGTTAGTTTGTCAGTCAGCTTTCTGGAGTCAAACTGAGCAGTTTTTTTCTTAGCACAGACAAGGCAAGGCCTCATTTGGGGTTGAGCTGCCAAAGCATCAGCTTACAAGCCCATGGCTCTATTTTCCTTTGTGAATATATATTCACCAGATAGAGAAATTATCTCTGGCTTACAATCCTCATGTGGGGGAAAAGGCCTTGACTTACTATTTCCTGTTTGAGGAATATGCCCTTGCTAGTGACATAGAAGATAATCCCAGCCCAATCAAACCTCTTTTGAAAATCCTAAATATTTCTTCTCCAGTGTTGTAAACTAGGGAAGCTTACTGAATAGAATAATCACACAAAGGTTGGTAATGAATGATAATACTTAGGATAAGAACAACACATATAAGATTTGCCAGCAGCACATAGAAGTAGTCAATTGCTAGAAGTGAGTCAAGTGAATTCCACAATGAATCCCCAATTGCAAATGTTTGTTTAAATTAATCAATTAAAAGCTTAAAATGTTCACTTTGTTGATAAACTACATTTTCTAATTAAATGTAAATGTTTTGCAAATATATTTTGATTAAAGTAACAGTATTTTATATTTTTTTTAACCCTTTTGTTTCTGGTCTTAAGATTTTGACCAGTGTGTGTGTGTGTATATATATATATATATATATATATATATATATATACACACACACACACACACACACACACACACACACACATGCATTAAAATCAAAGTAATTATACTTTATTAAAAGATTAATTAAATGAGGCCAACTTACAGAGACTTTTGTTCCAGAATCATAATCCTTGGCTGCAAAGTAAACAACTTCCTGAACTTCAGTATCTGGACGATTGGAATTTTTACCGAAGATAACTTTACCATCAGCTGTAAGCGGAGGCAAAACCACAAATACGTAACTGGGAATTTCTGACATGGTACTCAGGACCTGGAAATGAGAGAAATTTTAGATTTTATTTGCTTAGTTCGTTAGGAAATTTTCATCTTTTGTATGAAACATTTCTATTATAGAACAAAAATAACAATTGACAGGTAGACATTGGTCAGGTTTACACTCTAGTCCAAAAGAGTGGACATTAGTTTGGTTTGCACTCTAGTCCGAAAGGATGGACATTGGTCTGGTTTTCACTCTAGTCCGAAAGGGTGGACATTGGTCAGGTTTGCACTCTAGTCCGAAAGGATGGACATTGGTCTGGTTTTCACTCTAGTCCGAAAGGGTGGACATTGGTCTGGTTTTCACTCTAGTCCGAAAGGGTGGACATTGGTCTGGTTTTCACTCTAGTCCGAAAGGGTGGACATTGGTCTGGTTTGCACTCTAGTCCGAAAGGGTGGACATTGGTCTGGTTTTCACTCTAGTCCGAAAGGGTGGACATTGGTCTGGTTTGCACTCTAGTCCGAAAGGGTGGACATTGGTCTGGTTTTCACTCTAGTCCGAAAGGGTGGACATTGGTCTGGTTTGCACTCTAGTCCGAAAGGGTGGACATTGGTCAGGTTTGCACTCTAGTCCGAAAGGGTGGACATTGGTCTGGTTTTTTCCTCTAGTCCGAAAAGGGTGGACATTGGTCTGGTTTTCACTCTAGTCCGAAAGGGTGGACATTGGTCTGGTTTTCACTCTAGTCTGAAAAAGGTGGACATTGGTCAGGTTTGCACTCTAGTTCGAAAGGGTGGACATCGATCAACTTGATCAATTGATTGACATTAATTAACTTACTATCAATTCCTCAAATAATGCAATCCTTATAATTGAGGTGATCATGTAAATGATTGAAATCCTGTAAATGGTTAATAGTAATATTAACCATTTTCTTATAAGGAAACATTCAGCATTCATTGACTGAGCAACCAGTACTATTTTCAGTTCAAATTTTTAAAATCTTTTTCTTAAAACAATTTTTCAGGAAAATAGGTTTTTCAAGTCCAGTAGCTGTTATTGCCCTTTGCAGTATTGATGGGCGTCTTTTCTCTAAACCTTTTGTTTATTTTGTGTCAAATACTGACATCTTCATTATGTCATTATTCTCTCTTTGACTCACGTGCTATCCATTTCATCTGTTGCTGCTGTTGGAAGTCCTCAACTGATGGGGTTTCTTTTATTTGGTACAGTTCTTTGTTTGTGATATTCTATCGCCGTTCCACAAGGTACGGAGAAGTGTGATCTTCATTTGCTGAAAACCATTTTAACCATTGATCTTAGAGATTGTACAGAGCTGACAGTTTATTTTTGATTGGGTTTGGTGCCATGCATGGTATCCATATGAAAGTATTGACTGAATTTAATTGGAGTTTAGCAGGTTAATGTTTTAGCTTTGTAGCAATTTAAGGTGTTGTGTGAGACTACCTCTAGCACAGCCTATTTTATGTTCAATTTCTTTAGTTCTGATACTAAATTTGTTGCCAATTCAGAATCAGGAAATGCCAGTGCAGAACATTTCAGTCCAAATGAGGGACAGTAGGCATTAATGGGCTAAAACATAACTTTTGTGGATTTGTAATGAATTTAACATCTCATAAGATCAACCTAACCTAACATCACTGCTGAGTAGTGATTTTGATCCTCACTAGGTGACCTATACAAAACTAATATTAAATAACCCAACAAGTGTTGATATCTCGCAAAATCAACCAACCTAATATAACATCAGTAGTAGTGATTTTGATCTTAAATGTTTGCCCTATACAAAACTAATATTAAATAACCCAACAAGTGTTGATATCTCTAAAAATCAACCAACCTAATATAACATCAGTAGTAGTGATTTTGATCTTAAATGTTTGCCCTATACAAAACTAATATTAAATAACCCAACAAGTGTTGATATCTCGCAAAATCAACCAACCTAATATAACATCAGTAGTAGTGATTTTGATCTTAAATGTTTGCCCTATACAAAACTAATATTAAATAACCCAACAAGTGTTGATATCTCACAAAATCAACCAACCTAATATAACATCAGTAGTAGTGATTTTGATCTTAAATGTTTGCCCTATACAAAACTAATATTAAATAACCCAACAAAAGTTGACGCATAAAACCAACCTACCTAACATTGCTACCAAGTAGTGATTTTTATACTCACTAGGTGCCCTCTGCAGTCCAAAAATGGGATACTTGTAACTAATGGGCTAATACATGACTGTTATGGATTTATAATGAATTTATTCTAAGAGAAATAATTTTTTGTTATATATAGAGTCCAAATTGGCTGGAAAAAATTACAACATTGAACATGAAAAATCAAAAAACTGATTTTTTTATACTTTGTGCAAAAATTTATTTTTTCATACTTGAAACTGCTGATCATATATATATATATATATATATATATATATATATATATATATAGCATAATGAGAAGCCACGTATACTTTCTTAATATGTATATATAGAAAAAGTTTCAAATTAAAAAATAATAATAATATATATATATATATATATATATAACGTGTGTGTATGTAGGGAAAAGGTCATAGTTATTCCAATCAGAGGAAAATGTATATTTTAAAAAAGAGAGAAAAAACGCAAATGTTTTTGGTTATAACCAAAAATGTTTGCAGTTTCTCTTTTTTTTAATATATATATATCATTTTGCCCCAAGCAAGGCAGTAAAGTCACTAAGACATAAGGAGTTAGCAAGTGCAAAGGAATATGAGAAAATGACAAACATTATCAAGGAGAGAGACATTGCATTTAAATTGTTGAATAGAAGATTAATAAAAAAAAGACATTAGATAATGATTGAAATTGCATGTAAATTCATGAAGATCAAAGTTGGATGGAAAACATGGAACCAGAAGGGTGTTCTACAAGTGAAAAGTGCAAGAAAAGAAACTGTTTGATAGAACTTATGGTTGTATCTAACCAATTCAACTGTAAATTGATGAGACCTTACTGCCAATCTAGTACTGCGATGAAATTCAAAAACTTTAGGTACCATAGCGAAGAGATCATCTGAACAATTACATTACACCAGTGTACTATTACAGACTGAAGCCAAGATACTAGTTCAGGGTCAGTAATATTGAGCTGTCATATAGGACATAAATGTATGGAATCATCTGTTTATGTAAATAGGTGGACATCAAGAGAGTTAACATTAGGTCCATTGCTAAATGTATCTTCATGTAGTAAACCTTCTGTTTCATTACTTACCTACAAGTTTGTCTTCCTTATTCATTTCTCCCTGTTATCTCAAAAACCTGAGATTCAACAGAGGCCTTGTGGGTGATAAATTATTTTCAAACTTAGAATTACTTTGCTACAGATGAAACATTGCTAGCCTTTCACTACGCCATCACTGTTTTCATGGCAAGTGTTCAGATGAGCTACATTCCTTAATTCCATGGCAGGTCCTTCATAACTAGGACTTACCATGCTATGGACACAGAGTTGACTCGGAACATTCCCTTCCTATTCTAGTGATGAGGAAGTTCAAATGGGACAGATTTTTCCCACCAGAATTGTTATTTTGACTCCCGAGAGGATGCTTCCCTGATCACTATAATCTCAACCTCTTCAAATCTGGGGTCAACCATTATTTATCCCACATCTATTTATATCTATAATTCTCAAAATGTGTGTTGTGTTGTGTGTGTGTGATCGGATGTTGTTTATGTGTTTGGATCCAGTTTTCACCTGATTTTGATTAAATTCTTTTTGTTTGATAGATAATTCTTCAGTGTTGGTTTAGAGTCCAAATTGGCTGGAAAAAATTACATCATTGAACATGAAAAATCAAAAAACTGATTTTTTTATACTTTGTGCAAAAATTTATTTTTTCATACTTGAAACTGCTGATCATATATATATATATATATATATATATATATATATATATATAGCATAATGAGAAGCCACGTATACTTTCTTAATATGTATATATAGAAAAAGTTTCAAATTAAAAAATAATAATGTTTTATTTTATGAAAGTATTTATTTATATATATATTTGATATTTCAAATTGTCCTCAATTTTTCATCAGAAATAACTGTTTGTTACAAATAAATTAAAATTACTGTTTGTTAGCAAGTAGCGTCCTTCGTGAGACGTGGACGTCACGTGATATGGATATTCCTAACTTAAATCTGTCATAAATATTTTAAATGTTGTTTAAAAAAAAATTTTTTACTATATCTAAAAAAATTGCTTAACTATTGAAATATAGATTTAAAACACCTAAGTCCCTATTCAACCCTAGTTTATGTGTATTTAATTTTAAAATCCAATATGTTTCTTTTTTTCTGCGTGTGAATTTGGAAGTAAAATCGGAATCTATCAATAAACATTTGCAGTTTTCTAATGTGTGTCCTGATTGATTGTAGTGTTTAGCTATGGGGGAATAAGGGTTGTTTTGACGTATTGTTTGTTTATGGTTATTGAAACAAAATCTAAAATTATTTCCAGACTCACCAATATATCCACTATTAGGACATAAGTTGCAGAATAAATAATAGATTACGTTATGGCTATCGCAGGTGAGGTTAGGTGGCTGTATCCTGATATTGGTATTGGGTACAGAAAATATATTAGCTATTATTAAATGTTTGCAAACTAAGCAACGAGGTTTTGTTACATTTGTAATTTCCTGATTGGTTTCTATTGTTTAGATATTTGATAGAGGTGAGGATAGCTGATAGGTTAGGTGATTGTTTCTTTGCATTTATGGGTGGTTTATCGAAAATGTCTTTGATCTTGTTGTCTAATTGGAGTTTCTTGTAATCCTTTTTAAGTTGTGAATAAGTGTGTGGGAATATTGATTGTGGTTAAAAACCATGGGAATCCGATTGTTGTTTTTATTTTTCTTGTATGTGAGAAGTGTTACGATTTATCAGGATAGTTTTATTTAGTGTTTCTTTTATTATTTTTATTGGGTATTTGCATTTTAGGAATTGTTTTGTTAATTTATTCATGTTGTATAGAAAATCTAAATGGTCTGAGCATGTGTGTTTGATTCTTAGAAATTTTTTTATATATATATATATATATATATATATATATATATATATATATATATATATATAAAATGAAGATTTTAAATAAACACTAAAATAGTTGTTTAAAATCTTATGTGTTAAAAAACATCAAGCCTGTAAAGTGATTTAATATACTAAAATACTGAATGTAACACTACTGTAGGTTTTGACTGCCAACGTCTCGTCAGATGGTTAACTCAGTGAAATAAGCACAGACAGCACAAGAAGAACTTAACTTTCTTAATGCAGCACTGTAAGTAAGGCTGCAGAGTGTGAGGCTGAAACAAGATTGAGAATGCAAAAACGGGCCTTTTCAGGGCCACCCGCCATTAAAATTGTTATCCCCCCTCCATTTGGAGATGTGCCTTAGTTGCACCCAAATGTTGTTACTAATATTGATTTTCAGGTGTGCTGGCTAAACTTAAACTGCTCCAATTGAATGGTAAAAATTCCCAGTAATGAAAGACCCAGTCAAAGATGGGTTATACTGTTAGTATCCTCATAATATACTTTTTACTCTCTCTTTTTTATACCTCTTCCAACAACTTCATTCAATAATCCTCAACCTTGTGTGACCTATTAGGTGAACAACAGTATTAAAGATGTGAACAGGATTCTTAAGCTTACATCTCTTTTGCCAGAGATAATGGCAATGATTGGATCATGTTCATTGATTGATGGATGGTTGGATGATAAAAGCTCTTATGTATGGTGATATAGTCACAGGACAACTAGTAAGTTGCCTTTAAACTGTGCTTTAAGGATGTCTGCAAGCATGATTTAAAATTTACAGGTAACTGGAAGCAACTTGCAAGTAACTGTAGCGATTGGTGACTGGCTGTTCGAGAAGGCCTCAGATGGAGGATAGAAGATGACACAAAAAACAGACAACAAAATAAAGCTCATGATCTGCACACCATTTTCTCATGCATTACTTGAAAACAAGATTGTTATTCAAGAATTAGATTTCTCAGTCATGTTGCTCTTGGTAGAATAGATTCTAACCAACCAGGGTGCTGCCATTGTCTTACAAGATAGACAGTTGCTTGTATAAATTTTACTGTTGGTTTCAATCTTTGGGAATGATTGTAAAATACTTGCCCATACCTATTTTATAGGCAGAAGCACACAAATGCATGCTGGGATTTTTTCTTAGCCAATAAAATAGACTAATTCTCGGTTTCATTTGATGCAGTCCCGGTCTGTCTTGTCTTGGAGTCAGAATGTTACGTTTGTTTGTCTGAACTTGCTTTTGTATGTTGATGCTTTTTACCATATTACTGTTGCTTTGCCTTGCATATATTGTTTATTTGTTTGCTTGATATTATTTTTTTCCACATTCTTTTCTTTTTCTTGTTATTCAGTTCTGTTTGTTGGACAGTTCTGTTATTTATTTTTGCATTTGACCATAGCTATCACTCCACTTTTACAGTAAGACACAATTCTTATATGTAAAAAAAAAAAAAAAATGGTTGATTAAAAATCATTGAGGATTAATATTTTTTTTTTTTTTTTTTTTAATCATTTCACACTAAGCAAGGCATACTGAAACTTAGGTGTAAGTGGTTACTAAGAGTGAAAGAAAATAAGACCTTAGTGAGGAGAAAGGACAATAAAAGAACAGATATCCAGAAGACAGAAGATGGTGATTGGTGTTGCATTTAAATTTTTGAAGATTGTAGGTGGTAGGGTGCAAGAAATTGGAAGGGAGTTCCACAGGCAAGATGTGCAAGAAAAGAAACTATTAGAATGGAATTTTCTAGCTAGAACAACAGTAAAATGGTGAGCCCTATTTTGTTTTTGAATATTCACTGATGTTGGGATCTGTGTTATATGCCTTTGCTTCTTGTCTCAATGCTATCACTTCTTGGGCACATGCTTAAATGATTCCAAACTATAGGAATGACAGTGACTCTCATAGTTCAAACTTTGGAAAACCTGGGCTTGTTAAGCTGACCTAACTATTACAAGCCTCCCACTATAAAAAAAAATGTTATAATTTATACAAACATGTTAACCGGATAAAATAATAGAAATAAATTAAAGATACTAAAGAATTGAGAATTTCATAAAACTGTCATCCCTATAATTGCTTCATTGTTGATTGATTTTTTTTTTTTTATGGTTTAACCCTTTGCTAGTTATTTAAAGCCAGAGCTAGAGGGAGAAGAGGTAGGTTCATACCTTTCCCAAGGGTATTTGCACATGAGTGAAATGAAAAAAGTTGGACTAGAAATCAGAAAATGAAATGAAAAGATTGATTGACCAGTGTGTTTTTTTATGGCTTATCAACCCTCTGAAGGTTATTTAAAGCAAGAAAATATTTTTTTAAAATTCTAAGTATTTTTTTGAGATAATAATGATTTTTTTTTTTTTTTTTTTTATTGATACAAGTTCTACTAATTAACCTATAGCTGGGGGAAGGGAGAGGAGAAGACGTGGATTTCATACCATGGGTATTTGCATGTAAGTGAATATAATGAACCCAACTGGAACTTAGCTCTCTGATTAACAATTCAGAGCCATTATCAATACACCACCCGCACATCCAAGCTCACAGCAAATAGCTACTAACCAGGCTCAGCATTGATTAACTTCGGTGATCGTAGGGGAACCAATGTTTCGACGTGATGAGGCCGTATGCATATATATTATATAATAATTGTTTGCGGAAAATATTAAGTATTTGGGAAAGAGAAAGAAGAGGAGGAAATAAAGAAGGAGAGAGAGAGAGAGAGAGAGAGAGAGAGAGAGGGTGCAAGAGAAAATAGGAAAGATAGAAAATAGGAAGAGAGTGAGCGTATGTGTGTGTGAGAGAGAAACTTGGTGTCACTTGATCTCAAAATGTACCGGCTTTTTTTTTAAGTGAAAACCTGATAAATAAATTATATAATAAGGCAATAAACACTTTTTTGCTACAATGGTGCCCAGATATAGAAAAAATACCTAGAAAAGCAACGAATAAACTAGAGGGTCAGTTTGTATACGTAAAACAAGCAACCACCCACCCACAGTAATTTTCAATCAATACATTGTATCCGCCAGACAAAACTATCCAATAATAATTAATGTACACAAATATTTAAAATGAAAAAGAAGAAAATTAACCACAGAAAGAGACAATTGGCATTATTAATGTTGTCAACATGCGATGCAATCAGTAGGGAGGATTTATAAAATCATAAATTTAATCTTAAAGCGGAATAAATTTTACTAAAATGTTAGGTATGACGTCATTGCATGAGGGAAATTATCGACTAGTCATGTCTGTTCGGTCCTTCAAAAAAATACTTCCAGAAGAATCAAAATAAATGAAATAAGTGTTTATGAAATTAACTAGGAAGATTTTCTTTGAGGGATGCTGGGTCTCTGTTTCTAAATGTTAGGATTAGATTATTATTCTTGAAATATTCGTAAATATTTGGTATCGAGTTGGTTGCGAAGATGCAAAGACGATATGACAACAAAATCCGTTTCTAAATAAAAAAAAATATTTAAAAATTAAAAAAAAGAAAAGAAAATGTACCCATTGTTCCATTAGTGGAACATATTTTAAGACATATTTTTAATGCCAAACGAGCATTATTGATAATATATATATGGGAAATACTAATTTATGTTATGAATAATCCCCTGCCCTAAGTTAAATTAGTATTTATTGAAATTTGGTTGAAAAAACTAACATCTGCGACGGGCACTAAAAGGGTCAATAAATTTTTAAATAGAAATAATTTTTCTGTAATTTTTTTTTTTTTTAAAAGTTATAATTTTTCTCGTGATTTTTTTAAAAAAAATTTTATAATCCTTTTAAAAATATTTTTTGTTTACAAAAATCAGTTTTTATTTCAAAACCCTATTTTTTTTTCTTTTTTAGTTTTTTCAGTATTTCCTTTTTTTTCTTTAAAAAAAAAATAAGCTGGCGAAAATAGAGAAATATATACAAGAATTCTATAAAAACAGTGATTTCCAGAAATTTAATGAATAAACAAACATAGAGTTTTGATTGAATTGAAAGGTTTTTCATCTTTCGACGAGTTTCAGTTCTTTTTTTTTTTTTAATGATTAAATAAAAACAAAAAAAATCTATTAAAACATGCAACCTTATGGTGGTAAAGTAAAAAAAAAAAATGAATGTCGATTTTGAAAACAAGATTGAAATTGTAAAAAAAAAAAACATCTATTGTTTTTAAAAAACTGATATTTATTTAAAAACTGATTTTTATAAAAATAATCATACAAGGAAGAGAACATATTTAATTACAACAATAGGAATTTAAATGACTAAAAAAAAAAAATATAAAAAATATCATGGGACGAGGTTAACGTAGATCAGGTGCCCTCTCTAAATGTCCCAGCTGAAAAAATGGCTCATAACGAGACTTGGAAATGCTGTGTAAACGATAAAATTTAAAACAATACGGCATAAGCATGATATGAAATTAAAAAGAAGCATTTTAAAGAATAAAACGAACGTGTCTTACTGGACAAAATCCAAAATTTTCGTCTTTGTAATAGCGTTTTTTTTCCTCCTTTCTTTTTCCTTTTCAGTTTTTCCTTCCTTTTTAGAAAGGTAACTGCGACAGATCTGACTAAACGACCCCGGCGTGGCTTTCCCCTGTCAATAAAGACACGAGAAGAGGAAGATGAAGTATTAGTCGGAGACAAGGGTGGTCGGAAGATAAGGGTGTGGCTTAGTAGTCGGTGGCTTCTAGCAAGTGGTGTGTATATTTACTAGTGTACACAAGGCAGAATATATATTCAGAATTTATTCATTCGTGTGCGCGTAGTGACTGATATTTTTACGTATATGTGGCGGAAACCGGACTTTGTACAATTTTTTTCAATTATGTATGCGATTTTAGATTTAAATGGGCGTGTCTATTATTGGGACTTCTTAATATTTGTTTGTTAGTGTTCATACTAATCAATTCAAAAAGATGGCCTGATAGATCCGAATAGATAATTTTTTCTTTCTCTCTGTCTTTGTGCGCGTGTGTTTGTGTGTGCGCTACAGGATTATTACGGTTTGATGATGGATTACCTTTTTCGCTGTATCGAAGATGTGTCTAGCTACACTTGGAAGGGGTTGCCACGCGGACGTGCGTGAGTGAGTATAATAGAGGATAGAGAGGTAGATACAAAGAGAGAACAAAAGAGAAAGAGAATAGTAGAGAAAAAGCGAGTGGTGAAAACGACCTGCTGGTTCAGCGAAATAAAAATTAGTATATGGCATTGAGGTGGAAAAATGAGGAAGCGGGGTTAGAGGGCGCGGACGAAAACGACAGCGAGAAAGAAAGAGAGAGAGAGAGAGTGGGGCAACAAATAAACGAATTGCAGCGTTAGAGGGATGAGTGAAAGGAAGGAAGGAAAGAAGCAGGAGTGAGATTGAAAGAAAGAAAGGGAGGAGTGACAGAAGTATGAGTGAAATAGAGAGAAAAGAAGAAGCGACATAGGAGGATCAGTGACATAGAAAATGAAAGAAGCGACACAGAAGTTAGGAATTAAATAGAAAGAAATAAAAACGGAGAGAAAGTGAGAGATAGTATGTATTCACAATACAACCAATGCGCATCCCAGCATCACAAAAACAATTTTGTTGATAATCTTTTTGTCCTGGAAACTGTGAGTGTGTGTGTTGAGCTGTTCTGCAAGTTAAGTGTGTGTTGGTTTCGTGATGATGTTTGTAGAAACAAGAAAGCGGGAGAATAGAAAAAGAAAAAAAAACAAAACACGCAGTCCTCAGCTTAAAGGTTAAAAAAAAAGCGAACATAGGAAAAGTAACTTGAAACATAAGTATACCTGAAAATTAATCAGATTTCGACAAATACAAAAACTGTAACTAACAGGTGTTTTTGTTTATATTTCAATGTCGATTTTGTTTCATTCTCACAATTTGACTTAAAATGAGTTATTATTACAAATGTAAATAAATAAATGAATGAAAGACAGAATCAATAGTATTAAATTGCATAAGGTTGATATTTTTGAGGGTGTTAGTTACCCCACAATATCTATCTATCTGGTTCTCAAATCTGTCTCGGTATCTATCTGTCTCGGTATCTATCTGTCTCGTTCTCAAATCTGTCTCGTTCTCTATCTATCTTGTTCTCAAATCTGTCTCGCTATCTATCTGTCTCGGTATCAAATCAGTCTCGTTCTCTATCTGTTTCGTTCTCAAATCTGTCTAGGTATCTATCTATCTGTCTGATTCTCAAATCTGTCTCGGTATCTGTCTGTCTCGGTATCTATCTGTCTCGTTTTCAAATCAGTCTCGTTCTCAAATCTGTTTCGTTCTCAAATCTGTCTAGGTATCTATCTGTCTGATTCTCAAATCTGTCTCGTTCTCAAATCTGTCTCGGCATCTATCTGTCTCGTTCTCAAATCTGTCTCGGTATCTATCTGTCTCGTTCTCAAATCTGTCTCGGCATCTATCTGTCTCGTTCTCAAATCTGTCTCGGCATCTATCTGTCTCGTTCTCAAATCTGTCTCGGCATCAAATCTGTCTCGTTCTCAAATCTGTCTCGGCATCTATCTGTCTCGTTCTCAAATCTGTCTCGGCATCTATCTGTCTCGTTCTCAAATCTGTCTCGGCATCTATCTGTCACGTTCTCAAATCTGTCTCGTTCTCAAATCTGTCTCGTTCTCTAATCTGTCTCGTTCTCTATCTATCTCGTTCTCAGATCAGTCTCGTTCTCTATCTCGTGCTCAAATCTCTCTCGTTCTCAAATCTGTATCGGTATGTATCTGTCTCGTTCTCTATCTGTCTCGGTATCTATTTGTCTCGTTCTCAAAACTGTCTCGTTTTCTATCTGTCACGTTCTCAAATCTGTCTCGGTATCTATCTATCTATCATGATTTAAGAGTGACTTAGATGTCAGATACGGCTTCAAGTATGGAGCACCCAATGAAAATCAAACTTCTTACTCAGTAGTAATTGATGTAGCACGACACTACGTGGCCACCCTCTCTATCTATCTATCTATCTATCTATCTATCTATCTATAATCTCAATCTTTTCCTTATCTATGTATCTATCGTAGGTACATCAATAAATCCTAGACCTTATGATGAAAACGCTCTTATTTTTCACAAGTATTTTCATTATTATTTCGTTTCCTCATTACTGTACTTAATTCAGTGGTGCATATTAATCACATATATTGAACATATATTGAAAATTACAGATCAAAATTCAGCCAATAAGTACGTGTCGGTCTGCAAGCGAACATTAACCAACCCTCATATGTATATATATAATGTATATTTAGGCAGTGATCCTGCGTTAATATATGTTAGGTTAAAAGCGGATTCTGTTCCACACAGTAGCAGTACTTAGGAAAAAGCTGTATGAATGGAACTTCCTCATTATAATTGTAATATGGAGGAAATGTAGGTGATTCAATTCCGTGGATATAGCATAACGAGTCCTAGCTACAAAGGTCTGAACTGCCGAAACTAAAGATTGGAAGTTAGAAGAATTACCATAGAAAAAGCACACACACATCGTATTAAATTGTAATGGTGCGAAAATTGCTGGTTCTTTTTCTATAGTTCACTGTTGGGAAGCCATTTTAGGCAGGTATGTTTTTGTCATTAAGTGCTCGGTATCAAAAGATAAGGATAGAGCATTAATAGGATTAACTTGGAGAAACTCGTCGCTAAACTGAGTGGTTTTATTTCAGTCATGCCGACTTCGATGTTTCGTGAGTTCATTGCAGTAATGCCTTCACTCGTCAGGGCTGTTGGCTTCTCTGATAATATATATTACTAAAAACTCCTATTAATACACGTAAAATTTATATGATTTACCATATGTCAAGGCGAACAGAATTTCTGCCAGTAATGTCAGTAATTAGCCGTTTCCCTATAAGGAAACATTTGGCATTTATTGACCGGGCACCCAGTACTGCTTTCCGTTGAAATTTATAGAATGTTTATCTTAGAAAAATACTTTTTAGGAAAACAGAGTTCCAAGTCCAGTAGCTGTTATTGTTCTTTCCAGTTTTGATGGAGGTTTCCTTGCTAACCTTTTATTTGAAGTGGTGTGGAATGTCCACCTCTTGTTTATGTCATTGTTTTCTCTTCTAGTTATACGTGCTATCCGTTTCAGTTAAATGGTCAACAAATATCTAGGGAAATACTTATTGCATGATAAATATTAAAAGTTCCAGATACTTGTTGAAGATCGACTCAGAGTTTTGTGATGTTTCGCTCGTCCTGGTCCAGATAAGAATATTGCAATGATTATTACAGAATAGATATTATAAACACTTTTCACACACAAACACACACACAGGTTGAGAGTCCTTTATCCTAAATACTTGGGACAGGAAGTGCTTCGGTTTTTAGATTTTATCGGATTTTCGAATACAGACTTTAACTTTTTATATAGAATCTATAAAACAGGGTAGCTTGGAAATAGGACCCAGGCATAAACACGATATCTCATTAAATTTCATAACACAGCTTGTACGTATACCCTGAATGTTGTTTTATATAAATAAAATATATCCTGAAAGAAGTTCTATATAAAATTTAATAAATTTTGCGTACATATAGATACAGGTAATGATGGGCACCTCGACGTGGTGTAATGGTTAGAAAGCTTGTCTTGCTAGAACAATTACGACTGAGTAGTGAGTTCGATCCTCACTGGGTACCCCATACTTTCGGCCTTGTGCCACATCTAAGCCGGGCTTAGAAAATCACTAGATACTGGTAATGACGCTGGTCATGTAACTCTCACACGAATCTTTAAGTGGTGAAATTGAGATTTCACGTAAAAATAAGGTCTCGTACTTTCTGTAGGTGTACAAAAAACATGATCACTATTCACAAAAAATAGAGCTTTTTGAAATTTTGAATGTTTTACTGAGCGCGAAACACCTGGTAAGTAATCCATGAATGAAGGTGTTCCTGTGACGATCGTTAACAAAAAAACAAAACAAAAAAAAATGGTGCTAATATAGGCTGGGATGGGGAACCCCCAACCAGGGCAGATGAGGTCACTTACAACAGTTGCACAACACCTAGGAATCTTCCCAATGCTTTCAGAAATTTTCCATTTGTGGCAAGTCAGGAAAAAACATACACGACCATATCCAGTTGAAACATTGATTCTGGCATGATCACCGAAATTAACCAACGCCGAGCCTATTCCGTATCTTCGAATCCATATCTTCTACGCCTAGCCATGGGTAAATAGCTGGACTGGGTCGTAGTTGGCAATCAGTCTAGGAGAAGGAAAACTCTGGATTCAAACCAACCTGGAGAGGTTGACAAAGGGTGTATTAGAATCTTATAGAAACCAACGGCCAGCATGCAGCTCGGAGATGGAAAATGCCTGTTTAAAGAACATCCTGTGATAACAGCATCATCTGGCATATGTCCCACAATGCACCAGTGTAGTAAATGGTGCTATGATAGAGAGAGTTTGCATTGCGGGACACAGGCAAGTGACCAATTAAAAAAAAATCACTTGTACTAGTTGTTCAGTAAAAAAAAAAATCACTGAACCCTCATACATTGTTCTCACCTGGAGAATATCTCTCTCTCTCTCTCTCTCTCATTCATATATATATATATATATATATATATATATATATATATATTTTAAGACATTTTTATGTTTAGTATTTACATTAGTCGGACTATTGTCCTCATCTTTGTCGCCATATTTGTCACAACGTTTCGGCCGTTGTACGCTCCGGCCTTCTTCAGGTGGTTGGAATTTCGAACTGAACCCTTTATTTCGATCACTGGGGTAGACTGTTCTAGTTCCACGTGCCATGTTTGATGGATGCCAGTTATCAGTTATCTCCTGCTAATTTTCCCTCTGAAAGTTCTCCACTGTCTTAACCAGGTATTGAACTCACCTTCTTTTTGGGTCCTGTCACTGGATCTAACCAACGCCTTTATCCACTGTGCCATGTGTCCTAAAGGCGTTGGTTAGATCCAGTGACAGACCCAAAGAAGGTGAGAGTTCAATACCTGGTTAAGGCAGTGGAAATTAGCAGGAGATAACTGATAACTGGCATCCATCAAACATGGCACGTGAACTAGAACAGTTCCCCAGTGATCGAAATAAAGGGTTCAGTTCGAAATTCCAACCACCTGAAGAAGGCCGGAGCGTACAACGGCCGAAACGTTGTGACAAATATGGCGACAAAGATGAGGACAATATCCGACTAATGTTTTTATGTTTAACATTCATTTTTTTAGATATAAATATTTAAGATATAAAAATGCTCTGTTTATAGTAAACAGTATTAAACAACATTTACCGGCCTGAATGTCGAGAAATTTTCACAGAAAATATTCGTCCTCCGACAGGATATTTTTCGAGAATATTTTCTGTGAAAATTTCTCGGACATTCAAGCCGGTAAATGTTATTTAATACTGTTTATTATAAAACAGAGCATTTACTTAAATATTTGTATCTATAAAAAAGAATGTATAAACACAAAAATATCTTGTATAAAATCAACAACATTCACTAGATTTTGTTTACTAAGCATAGTTTACCTGTCCTTTGACGGAAAAACGGTTGTTAGTGTTCAGGAATTAATGCAAGCTTTACAGATATATGTTAACTGCATTAAAAATATTGCGTTTGATTGTATTGGAATAGCTTGGATTTAAACAAAAAATTCATACAACGTCTGCTCAAAAAGTATCGGAACTTGTGCTATAAAAAGAAAACTACGACATATATCAATTCGACATTTAATCTCCTTGAAAGTCGTTCCTCCCCGAAGACACACATTTTATCTGGTGTCATTTCCATTTATGGAAGCATTATTGGAACGCTTTTTTTGTGGGGTGGGTAGTGAGCAGCGGCCTCATCGATTATCTTGAAACTTTGTTCCTTTCAAGTGGGATTTGATTTTGAAGAGGAAAAAGTGGGAAGGGGTGCAACATCTTGGGAATATAGTGGTTACTTGAATTGAATGTTGTCAGTGGCCCAAAACTGTTGCATGAGCCATGGTCACTGTCGAACTGAACCCATTATTTCGCTCGCTGGGGTAGACTGTTCTAGATCCACGTGCCATGTCTAATGGACGTCAATTATCAGTTATCTCCTGTTAATTCACCTCTCCACGTTCTTCACTACCTTAACCAGGTAATGAACTCACAACTGTCACTGGATCTAACCAACTCCTGTGCCATGTGTCCTTAAGGACATCTGTGTATGAATTTCTGGGACTTATAAACTTAATGTCTTCAACAACCATTTTTACCAGTGCTCATATTGCAATTTTTGCTGTTATCATTACATATTTTTACCAGAGCTCATATTGCAATTTTTTCATTGTTATTATTGCTTTTCTCTATGGCATTGTTTGGCTGTGAGCCAAATGGTCTAAATCATGCCAAATCGGATAGGGTTTCCTCCTGCAACATAGGTTCAAATCTTGCCAGAGAGCACATTTTAAGGGTTTTTTTTTTTCAAACAGGTATTGAACTCTCAACTCTTTTGGGTCCTGTCACTGGTTCAATACCTGGTTAAGGCAGTGGAGAAGTTGGAGAAGTGAATTAACAGGAGATAACTGATAACTGACATCCATTAGACATGGTACATGGCATGACCAGGGTTTCTCAGGAACCTTGTCTTCAGACCATCTTTGAGTAAATTTAATAACCAACATTTTTCAGGAATCCTGTCTCCTCTCCATCTTTGAACTGCCAAACATAAAGTTTTGTTAGGGTTTTTACATAGCCGTAAAAGTAGGGTCCTTTTGAAAAACTAACCATTCAAAACCTGTCTGGTGAAATCCTTTTCCGGTTGGTGGAACACGAGTGGACGAAAAGGTGTGGTGGATCCCCTAACCAGTATCCATATACTGAATCTGACAGTGAGTGAAGGAGCAGTCAGTGAAAAGGCCTGGCTGTGAGAGCGTTGAGGTTTGTTTTCCTTGATCGGAACTTAGCGAGAAGTCAGAAGTTTGCTTTCTCATAGAAGGAAAGACATTACTGACTAAATGAGAAATCGTATTTTTTTTTCTATTTTCCGACCAAACAACTGTCTTGAAAAGCATTCATCGCTATTGTTTCATTGATGGTGTTCACTATCATAATCGTGGGGAATCTGTGAGACATAGCAAGCGCCGGTGTATTCGCATTCGGCCGACCTTGGATGTCATCACAGCTGGTATAGTGACGTACAGAATCGCATTATCACACATGCAATACTCGCTGGATTCATAGATTTCCTATTGGTATTACAACTAAAAACATCCATTATTTAATGCTTATGTTACTCTACGTATCCTCTCATTTTCTCCCTTATGCCTTCCAAGGGCTTATGGCCACATCACGTTGAAACACTGGTTCCTACGATAACCGAACTTAAGCAACATCAAGCCTGGTCAGTACCTAGATAGGTGACCGTTTGGGGATACCAGATGCCGTGTAAGGTCGCCAGAGTTCGGTAGAAGGTGGTGGGTATTGAATGTGTCTATGCAAGACTGGGTGGGGTGCGCATGTATCGTATTTCGGCTCTGGTGATTTTACGGTGTAATAGATAATGGCTCGGAATTGTTAATCGGAGAGCCGAGTTCCAATTCCAGATGGATCCGTTATATTCACTTACGCGCTTTTCCATACCATTGGAAAAGGTATGAATCCACATCTTGTCCTCACCATCAGCTATGGATTAATTAGTAAGACTTATATCACTAAACCATTACTATTTAAGAAAAAAAATTTTTACAATCTAAAAATTTGCTGGCTTTAAATAAGCTGCAAAGGGTTGATAAACCGTGGAAAATGAATCAATCAATACTTTTTTTCCTTCTTTCATCCGGAGTGGTAGCACTTGTTAGGATCCCAGCTATGGGCAAATAGTTACCCTTCAAACTGGGGTCAAAACACTATGAAAGTATAAAAATACATTTTTATCGTAAAAATACCAGCAATACATCTTTGAAAGAAATTACCAGCAATACACTCTTGAAAAAAATATTACCAGAAATATATTCTTGAAAAAAAAAATATTACCAGCAATACATTCTTGAAAAAAAAAATATTACCATCAATACATTCTTGAAAGAAAAAAATATTACCAGCTATACATTCTTGAAAGAAAATATTACCAGCAATACATTAAAAAATATTACCAGCAATGCATATGACACTCGGCAAAAATCCTCTTTACAAAAAATACGTCAACGAAACCTAATCTATAAACTGATTTCTTACAAAGAATACATATTCTATTCACACGAACCTATCCTAAAAATCTTAGCATTAAATAACCCATTGAGGTGTTGACATGCCGTAAAAACAAAATGACCTAACCAAAGGAAACCTTGTTTCATTCCTTCCTTAATTTTGGGAAATATTATCAACAGTCCTGAGACTGTGCTTTGGATGACCATTATCTTCCAATTTATTTATTTTTTTTTTGGCAAGGCATTTATCCCCAGGTTCTGTCTTTGTTCTCAGTTGCAGGGAGGTTTGTTTGCTTAGCAGTGTTTTGTTTTCCCTTAATCCGATTGTTGGCGTATTTGTCGTCACATGTATCCCCCACGCGCCGGAAACAAACTTGTAGCACCCCATCTCCTTTCCGTGTGTGTGTGTGGCGGTAGGGAATCCCGTGTGCATGTTTGTTTATTCATTAGCGGAGACCACTTGCTTTTATTCCTGAGCACGCACAACTACGACACCTGTGGATCTCCTAGCGTTGTTGACTGAACGAGAAGGATGGCGGTAACAATCCGTCTCCCCTTGCCGCGCAACGCACAAAGAATTGAGAGACCCCTAAAGAGGGAAGGAGTTCTATGACTTCGATTTAAATAAAAATAAAAAAAAAATTCCTGAACATTCACGCATATTATCGTGGCTGAGAGGGTTGCGAAATGCCAACTGAGCCATTGGTTGATCTTCAGAATTAAGTAGGATTTTTTTTAATGTTGGTAGACCATAATTCAGACAAAAAAATATTGACTCACTTCCTAGCTTTTATTTTGGCCTTGTACAAGCCTGAATCAAAATTCCCGAGAATTCAGTAGAGAAATAAAATATTTGATCCAAAGGCAAACGTATTTACACATATATAAGTTTACCATTCACTCATACTTAGAATATTGCTATCAAATACTGTCCGGTGCCACTGCTATTTAAATTTATTAAAAGAAGAATCAGTAATATTATCTGTCCTGTTCTGGCGTGTTGGCTTCAGTCACTTTCTTACCGCGGTAAAATTGCCACTCTGTGTCGTTTCTATAAATAATTTCATGCTCTTCACTATGGTAATTAGACTTTTTAAAAATTTAAACGCAGTACTAGACTGGTGTCGAGATCTCATCAATTTACAGTTGAGTTGATTAGATGTAAACCGTAAGTTCTATGCTAACAGTTTCTTTTCTCGCATTTCAAGTTCCATGATTTCCAGCCGACTATAATTTTAAAAATTGAAATGCAATATCTACTGTCTTCCTGATTACTTTTTTCTCTTTTCGTTCATTATTAATGTTTCTCTTCATAATTCTTCCACACCCTGCAACCCCTTGTGTCTTAGTGGCTTGTCTTGTATGGGGTGGTACCGATTAAAAAAAATGTGAATAAAACGAGAAAAATGCTGATTGGGATCAGGTCACGAGAAAAATACATGAATAAAAAGAAAGTCTAAATATGTGAATCAAAATAGAATGCAGTATGCGAATCAAAAGAGAAAGGAAATATGTGAATCACAAACGAAACAAAATATATGAATCACAAGCGAGGCGTACTCTCTATATAAAACAGGATGTCTGTGATATCTTTTCACTCGAGATCCATCCAACAAATTTTGACCAAACTTGGCACCTACATTTTACAATGCCAGAGATAGGTTCTTAAAAATCGATAATTTTTAAAAAATCAATAATCGATAAAGCCGATCAAAAATCGATAAATTCAACTTCTTATCTCCGATTTCGTTCAAACTCGGTATGTAGGTTACTTACATTATGACGAGCTCAACGATACCTCATTTTTATTTCTACGCTATTGCGTTTAGTGAAAAAACCACGAAAAATGAAAAATCGATTTCAACACAAATTTTAAACTAAAAACTCACCCACTTTTCAAGCAATTTAATACAAACTTCACACAACTGTAGCCAACAATAAATTGATTGTTTAACAGTCATTTAAATTGATAATTGAGTCCACCTATATAGTGAAAACCTGCGTAAATAGCGAAAAATGACGATTTTTACTGGTCTGTTTCTTATTTTTCGTTGAACTTTCAACCAATTTTCATCAAACTTCACAATTGTTTTATAAATGTATCCTCTTTTACATGCCTGGTAGCACACTGACAAATTGAATTTCAAAAACTTCAAAATAATAGTTGTCTGAAGTGGGTCATCATGATGCCTAATCTTATATTAATGCCAGCCTCTTCTTTGATTTTGGTTTCTTGGAGACAACATATGTCGGTGTTATACCTATCAGCGTCTCGAGCCAATAACTCTGACTTTTTTCCCCCACAATTCCTCTAATATTTAATGCTCGGATATTAAAATCTTTATATGCAATTGAAGTCACTTAAAATATTTAAAATTTGTCAGATTTACGAATTTAAGTGCAGTCCTAGGTTGATGACAATTCCTTGTTGAATTAGCAAGATAAAACCGCAAGTTCTATGCTTAAAGTTTCTTCTCTCGCACTTCTCACCTCTGGGACTTTCTTCCGATTCCACGCTCTTCCAGTCACCTTTAAAAATTTAAATGCAATGTCAGTCGTTATCTACTGTCTTCTTGATTACTCTTCTATTGATATTTCGGTTTTAGTGACTTTCTCACGGCGGCAACATAGTTTCGCTATTCCTTTTCTATAAATACTTCCATGGTAATTTTTCTGGTGAACTTTCCCCTGTAGTACCTAGATAACTATGAATTTAAGGGCACTGCTAGATTGGCGGCTTGCTCCTATCATTTTATAGTCGAAATGGTTAGATGTAACCGTAAGTTCTATGCTAACAGTTTCTTCTATCACTTGTGGGACCTTCTTCCGGCTCCAGGCTTTCTAGCCAACTTTGATTTTCAAAAATTTAAATTCAATGTCAATCGTTTTTTACTGTCTTCTTGATGACTCTTCTATTGTTCTCGCTCCTTAATAATCTTTTTTTTATTATTCTTTTACACTCAGTAGCTCCTTGTGTCTTAGTGGCTTTATTGCTTTGCATGGGGTGATATGATGAAAAAGATTTTTTAACAGTTGACAGCTGGAGCAGTCATTAGTTTCTCTGCAAAAAAAGTAATGTGTAGTAAAAATAAAATTAAACCTTCAAATTTTAAGTTAATGAATCTTACATCGTAAAGGAAAATTATATTATGGAGGATGCTAAGCGATATAATTTTTTGGCATATTAAACTTAGATATTAAAATCAATGTTTTTTTATCATTAATAATGATGAAAGAAAGAAGCCTTCACGAATTTATCCGTATATGATTGCACATACATGGAAACTGTTTTAATGTGAGAAATTTTCTCTTATATAATTTAATCCTCATTGGGTGCCTTACTCTTTTGATAAGGTAGAATTACAAAAATAAAGTTATAAGGATATTTTTCTTCTTCCACTCCTACCACTCAAATTCTTGTTTGTTTTCAGACAACATGTGTCAGTTCTCTCAGAATTATCAGTCCAGCATTATCTTACCTGATAAATACACGACGAATAACACTACATATAACTCGGTTATGTCATTTGGTTATCTACAATCAGATTAAGCAAACAAAAAAAAAATAAAAATAAAAATAAACAAAAAAAAACACTGATAATTTTGGGTTATTTTTCTAGATGAAGAAATATTGATGCCTTGGAAGTATTGTTCTCATTTTCATTAATATATATATTACTTAACTTTGAATGTCAAGTTTTTTGTGTTTTTCCCGACTTCGAAGTTTCTTGGTAATATTCATTCTTCAAAGGGTTCTGTTTTTGAAATATTTCCAATGTTTTCAATTTATACCGCGTTTTTGGTTAAATCCGTTTTATATACGTACATATTCATGAATTTAACGTTCTTTTAGACGCGAACGTTCAGGAATTTTTGCTTTTGTTTACGTCTTTTTTTTCAGTTGTAAATTTTTCTTTTGAAGTTAAATTTTTCGTCGAAATTAAATTTTTTGTCGTATATTGACATTCTTATGTTCTGCTATATTATTAATCAAATTGTAATATTTGTTAATTTGTTTTATTAATTATATATGCGACTCTCCCGTCGAATTCGACGTATGAGGGTCAAGCAGATCAGTTCCTAGGAAACCGACAGCCCGACAACAGCACATGAATTTTGATTTTTGTGGTGAAGGTTTTGTGCAGGACCATCCACACTTTTTGAAGGGCCGATTACAGAGACCTGGTGCACTACGTGCCACAAGGTCCCCAAACGGCCCTCCGCATGTTTTGAATTCAGAGTTGTCCTTCTCCTAGACCAGTTGCCATCCAAGGCTATAGAACCCGGTCGGTTTTGCTAGAAGAAGAGGATTCACATCTTTCCCAAGGGTATTATTCCGTAATTGAATGTACTGGATTCGACTGGAATTCGAACTGGGCTCTCCGATTCCTCAATCCATAACTCCACCGTGCCTCCTAATATATATATATATATATATATGTCTTTCCCCATCAGAACTACTGCTCACTTAACATGCGTTCTTTCACATTCCTGTGAAAACATGAATTATTTCAACTGGAGTAATTTCATATTTAAGTGGAATTTTTGCCAGAATAATTGTTTATTTAACAATGGTAATTGTAATATTAGCCATGTCTCTATGAGGAAACGTTTGGCATTCATTGACCGAGCAGTGTTGTCGGTTGAAATTTATAATTTTTTTCTCTTAAAACAATTTTACACGAAAATAGGTTCCTTATGTCCATTAGCTGTTATTGGTCTTTCCACTGTTGATGGGATTTCCTTTCTCACGTTTTGTTTGGCAAAGTGTGGAATATTAAAAAGGCTCTTCTTAATCATACATAATTGGAAACATATTCAATCAATCTTTTCTCAGAAAAAATATCTTTATTAACAATGCATTACTCAAAATAATTTCTTAATTGATTAGCCGTTACTTAATTAGAATTATTTCTTATTTCAGAAGTTTTTTTTTCAATTGAAATCATATAATTACATTTTCTGAAACTTGAATCCTTCTCACATTGTAACGAACCACCTTCATTCCCTTCGTATTCCATTAGTGAGATATAAGTTCCACTTGAGCAGCTTCTTTTTACAAACCACTTCTTTGTGGAAACGTCTTCTAATAGGATGTTTTCTCGATCACTACAATCTTAACCTGTTCATGTCTGGGGTCAACTGTTATCTTCCCTACATATCTGCATAAACTGCATCTCTTACTCTGTAACACTTTACCTCGAGTGGCTCTTGGGTCTTGTACAGGGCGACCATCATTGTAAAAAAATTTTTCATAACGAATAAATAAAATAAAAAAAAATAAATATGAAAAAAGGGTACAATTTTTCTTATTAATTACAATATATAATACATATTATTGACAAGAAATACCAATGTAAATACAGAAAGATATAGTCAAATTTTTATTTTTTTAAATTTCAAGTAATTTGTTAATATTCTTAAATAGTTTACTTCATAGTTTACACATTAACAGATAGTTCAACAGCAGAATAGAGCATTGCACGCTATCCAAGAGCGATCGTTTGTGTTCACTTGATGGATGTTCGAATCTGTCAATAATTGCTTCTGCATCCAATTCATCTAACAATTCCTTTTCCATGGATAGCAACGTGTCTGATTCAAAATTCTCCTCAGACAGCGAATTTTTTTTAACCTTGTCTTTATGATCTTTAGCTTTGAAAATGTCCGCTTATATTGGACTTGAGTAACTGATAAGTGCGCAGAGGACTTTTAAAAAAAAAGTTCTTAACCATTTTTTATTACTAAAACAGTTGTCTGTGTTTGTTGCTTTATTGCATTTTTATTTGATTTAGGGAGCCCAATCCATCAGGGACCCATTTGCCATCGGGCAAGCTGACACCCGGATCAGTTCGCTACTGCTTACACCGCAATTAAGGAACACTCAGCCTAAAACATTTCTCTTCGTACTAACTTGAGCGACAGAAATGTTAATACTTTCACCACTGTATACGTGCGTCTCTGCGAAATTTACATTGCCTGTGTTCGACGTATATATACGTTTTCATACATCGTGAAAAGTCGGTTCCTACTGTGTTGTAAACTAACTAGCGCTTAGTGCTATTTTAAAACTAGCGTATACAATATACAAAAAATGGTGTCAGTTTAAATTGACGACAGAAGAATTTGGGTTGTGCATCTTCAGTATTAATTCTGACACAAAAATTAAGTAACCCAAGTACTGCTCAAAATCCTTTATTGCTTATAAAATCATCCATTCACATAAATACGGTTGTAAATACTGTATGTTGGTCTGGAGATTCGTTTTCAGCTGTGCTGGTCAAACTCTCTGCCTCCGAGTAGATAGGATCCCCAGACGAGGATATGTCGAAGGGCAGTCTTGTTTCGGGAAATAGCTACCCGACTCCATTTTATACGGGATCTACGGGGTAACTTTTGACTGAGTCTGCAGGCTCAGATACCCCACCCCACATTAAATTCGGCCTTGTGCCACATCTGACCGCGTGGGGCGGTTGGTAGATATCCTGCAGTTGGAAATTCATTGTAGAATTCACTTGACTCACTTCTAGCAGTTGACTACTACTTCTACACACCACTGGCAAGTCTTATATGTGTTGTTCGTGTCTTAAGTATTATCGTTCATTACCAACCTTTGTGTGATTATTCTATTCAGTAACCGTCCCTAGGTTACAACAGTAAGACATGTAATCATAAACGCTAAATATATTAGGCAGGTATTTGGGCACTTCAACGTGGTGTAATGGTTAGCAAGCTAGATGAATTACAATTGAGTATAGAGTTCGATTCTCACTGTGTGCGCGCCATACTTTCGGCCTTGTGCGACATCTAAGCTACGCTTAGAAAATCAACTTTGGGCACTTCAACTTGGTGTAATGGTTAGAAAACTTATCTCGCTAGATAAATTACGATTGATTAAGCTCAGAAAATCACCATTATTAGCCAGGAACTAGTTTTTGGACACTTATATACATATGTTAAACAACAATTAACAATATTGCTTGCGTAATTGTTTGTTTGGTTGATTTTGTTTAGCGACATATCAACACCTCTATGGGTTATTTAATGCCATAACCTAAATATTTTGTATGCAATTTCATTTTACTTTTGGAGATAATAATGGTTTAGTGATATAAGTCTTAATAATTAATCCATAGCTGGAGAGGAGAAGAGGTGGATTCATGCCTTTCCCAACGGTATTTGTGTGTAAGTGAATATAATGAACCCAACGAGAATTGGAACTCAGCTCTCCGATTAACAATTCCCAGCCGTTATCCATAACACCACACGTACATCCAAGATTATAGCACCTGGTATTCCCAAGAGGTCACTCATCTAGTTACTGACCAGGATTGACGTTGCTTAACTTCGGTCATTGTACGGAAGCTAGTCTTTTAACGTGATCTGGCCGTAAGCGCAAAAGCCAAAGAGTACCATTTCACCTGTTTATTTAGCCCACAACATAGAGGAGAAGATATTGACTTGTCTTTTATGTATTATCAACCCTTTGTGGGTTATTTAACTTCGGTGATCGTACGGGAATCGGTGTTTCAACGTGATATGGCCGTAAGCTTCTGCTTGCGTAAATCGCTATTTAAAAAAAAGTAATAGACAATCTTAGATGCAGGAATTTTGCAATATACACGCTTTTTGTCTGAATTTCTGGGACGAGGAGTAATCACTATTTTAAATTACTCATATTAGGACCAATATCCTCAATTTTTTGTTGTTAGCACAACGTTTCATCCATTGTGCCCTCTAGTCTTCTTCAGGTGTATTCGTTCCGTCTTCCATGTCTAGGGAGATCTCATTTTATTCTTATTTCGTAGGGTTTAGTTATTGCTCGACCTATTTCCGCTGAGTCTAAACCTCTACTACCCGGCCTATGGATTGAAGTCATGATTACCAAATTCACCATTCAACATTTTAATTCCCTAGGCTATTGTCCCAGATCAACAGATATCCAAAGAAGGCCGGAGAGCACAACGACCGAGACGTTATGATAATAGTAACAAAGATAAAGATATTAACCAGAACACGTATGCTTTGATTTCCAAGGTGTTGTTTTTGCATCTGTAATATTTAGACATTTTTTTAAAAAAATATTTGGCAATCTTGGATCTTCGTGCCCACAATTTTTTTTAACGTTAACACCTCTATTCCTTTAATTTCCTTCAGTCTCTCAGCAATGTTTGTTTTAAAACGCGATCATTAAAATTGTAATAAATCCAAAGATATGACGAAAGTGAATTTATACATATTTTTTGTTCTTGAGAATTCACAACAAAAATATTAAACAATCTTTATTTATTAGATAGTTTATTACACTGTTTATTTACAATTAGCCGATGCTTTGGCAACCATTCCTCTAAGCAATATAATAAATAAATCAACGATCTTATAAATAGTTTTTATTATTTTTGCTATCAATTCTCAAGAACAAAAAAATGTACAATTAACTTTTATGGCTGATTTCCAACTCCTCAAGAGCGCTCTCCACTGACATGAGGAGGAATAAATACATTGAATCAATCGCTTCATCTACTGCAAGGAAAATTGGTTCTCTATGAAAGTTTTTCTCGTCTGAGTCCATCCTTCAAATCTATAAATCAACCATCCGTCCTTGCATGGAATACGGCTGCCATCTATGGTCTAGTGCCCCCGCTGTACGTCTCTATGTCCTCGACAAAAATCCAGAGACGAATATGCAATGTAATAGGTCCTGATCTGGCATCTAGTCTACAGTCGCTTTCTCAGAGACATACCGTGGCTTCCCTCTGTCTTTTCTACAAATATTTTCAAGGCAACTGTTCGGACGAGTTGCTTTCTCTGGTCCCCAGACTGCATGAATTTAAGCGAGCTACTAGGCTGGCATTTCGGTCCCACCCTTTCACTGTCGAATCAGTTAAATGTAACCGCCTTTTCTACTCAAACAGCTTCTTTTCTCGCACTTCCCGTTTGTGGAACTCTCTTCCCCTTCCTTGCTTCCCCGATAACTATAATTGTAAGTGTATAAGTAATTTCAATCGACATCTGATACCTTGATCTTGTTCCTCGTCTTTCTCTGTTTCCTCATTACTCTTGTTCTCAATCCTCTGTAACCCCTTGCGTACTAGTGGCACTCCCGCCTTCCTTGGCGTGAATTGCTTAAAAAACTGTTTAGGCTTTATTAAAATTCTAATCGCTTTTTAAAACCATAAGTATTACCGAGGGAGTGAAAGTTTAAGTAATAGCTGTGTCAAGGGAAAAACTGACTTTTTTTTTTTTCAGATATGAAAATCCAAGTTTGCCAATTATCTATTTAGTAATTGTTTTAAATAAAGTAATCGTACTTTTGTCAGTATCGACTTACACAAAGAAGATATATTTCTTGGTAAAAATTTGCCTGACGTGTTCATAAAACAGTTTCTGGTTACGTATAAATTCACGTTTTGTTTTGTTTTTAACATGACATTTATCATTCGCTGCAACTGACATACTTTCTGGATTTATTTTATCATAAAAATATTCAAGAAATATTTTATTTATGATTGTAAATTTATTTTTGTAAAGAAAAAAGTACTCTTCAAATTTCCATCCTCATAAAAAAACAGTCACCGGAAAATTTTGCGCATGCGCTTAGCATGTAGGAAAAATCTCTTGGTCATCGTGAAATTGTGGATAGTGACAAGCTCTGTTCTGTGTCAGCTGCGATGTTCCCAGTTACCATAACTTGTGAGGTTGATCAGATCAGATGGGGTTGGTACTTCTGGATGCCACGTCCGGGCTGTGTATCGATTGTCTGGACTTATTTGGGGTGCATTATCCACTGACCAAGATAATGAATGGCAAACTAAAACTGTCTCCGGCCACGTATCGTCAAATAATTCTGTAAGAAAGAAAGCACCGGTTTTTATGACTGCAAAAGGATGAGCCCAAAGTATGAATTGCAAATCAAAGAGACCAAAATCAAACAAGTGCGGACATTTAAATATCTTGGAAGTGTTTCAAGAGAGTACAGAAAGTGTGACACTGAAAATCCGAAGGCGTATTGGGATAGCGAAAGAAGCCTTCCAAAAGTTAAGCAGGGTATTAAGAAATAGAAAAATTTCGCTAGAAACATGGAAAAGAGTACGAAACTGCTATGTGATATCTCTCCTCCTTTATGGCAGTGACTGCTGGGCGATTACGTCAAAGATGAAGAGGAAACTTGAAACAACAGAAATGTGGTTCTACAGAAGGATGCTGAGGATTCCGTGGACCGAACATATGAGTAACGACGGAGGAAATGGAAACAAAAAGGAAACTAATATTTATCATCAGGAAGAGACAGTTGAGGGCACATAATGAGGAAGAAGGGCTTGGAAAACCTGATAGTCACGGAACAGATAGAGGGCAAGAGGAACCGAGGGCGACAACCCGTAATATACTTAATGAGCTTGAGGAAATGGCTGGCGGAACTGGGCTTAGGAGAAATAACAGTAGTGAAGGAAAGCGAGAAGAAAGGACTAACCGCCAATTGTAATAAGACAGAATATATGGTTTTCAACAAAAGAGAAAGTCCAAGATGCTAACTATGAATAGAAGGTTACATCATGTCGAGCCTGGTCAGTACCTAGATGGATGACCACTCGGGAATACCCGGTGCTGTAATGTTGGATGTGCGGGTGGTGTAATGAATAATGGTTCGGTATCGTTAATCGGATTGCCGAATTCCAATTCAGTTCGTTATATTCCCTTACGTGCAAATACCCTTGTGAAAGGTATGAATTAAATCACTTCTCCCTCCCGGCTATGGGTTAATTAGTAAAACTTGTATCACTAAATCATTAACTAAAACAAAACTTACAATCTGAAAATATTTTGTGGCTATTAAATAACCTGCAAAGGGTTGATAAGCCGTAAAAAACCTAATCATTCAATCAATGAATTGTGTCAAAATTCAAACAAATCTGGAATTTTAAATATTTGGAAATTGTTTTAACAGAGGATAGAAAAATGCGACACTAGAATGCATTGGAATAGCCAAAGAGACACTCCAAAAGCCAAGCAAAGTAACAGGAAAATTTCGTTAGAAACAAAGAAGAGAATGTAATCTCAAACTTCCTACACAGAAGTGAATGGCTTCATCGATAGCGTTAAAAATCGAATCTTCATTTCGTTGAATTGATCACTTGACCGAAGAATCAAAATGGAGAAAATTATATGAAGACAACCTTATATATATATATATATATGTAATGTGTGTGTCCGCACTTGTTTGATTTCACGACGCTTGACACGACATTTGAATGAAAACTCTAACATTTTTAGGCATTTAAAACAACATGCCTGCCCGCACACACAATTCCGTAAAATACTTGTCGAAAACACAATTATACTTCGACATAAAAACAATAGACAAAAACTAAAAATCCTTGAAGCATTATACATCAAACAGTTGAAACCCAACCTAAACAAAATCAATTATGGCATCTCTACAAATATTCTTAAATGTCTATAATTGGTAACAGAAGCCATTGGTTTATACCAACGGCTCCCCATACTTCATACTTCTCCAATTCACTCTCGTGTGGTCATGTGTGACGTCATGAGATGCGGTGCGATTTTCGCTTCTAGTGTCTTATATGCACGTGTTTATCGTTGCTTAGAAATTATCTATGTAAACAATGACAGACTATCATCACTGACTTGTCCGTATATTGCTTAATATGTTGTAATTGACATCTTTGATAATGGCTTATGTAAGCCGAAAGCTTAGATTGTATCAAAAAAAAATATGGATCAATATTGTGAATTTCTTTCTTCGTTCAACGATAATGTTATTAAACTTATCAGACGTTACGAATAAAATTTACATAAAATAGACAAAACTTGTTTATATTATTTAATGAAACGTGTATATATATATATATATATATATATATATATATATATATATATATATATTACTTAAAAATTCGTTACTTATTTACGATAATTAATTATTGACAACAATCAGTTTGTTTAAGTTTATATTATTCTATGTTGAAATCAGTGAAACCCAGGAAATTGATTGTCTTTTTTGTCGGGCAACGAAAAAAAAAAAGAAGAAAAAGTAATATAAATTAATACAGAATACTTTAAAAAACATTTACTTTATTTACGCATGTATTTTGGTTAGGGCAAGTTTTGTTTTTTCATTATTTTTCCTCGTTTTTAAATATTTCTAGAATAAAGCCCAAATATTAAGCAAGATTATTACTTGAATGTAGACTTCAGGGATAAGTTCATGGAGAAAAAGGTATTCCTTATCGTAAATAAATAACAATGAAATTAACGTATTTTTTTTTTTTAATAAGACATAAATGAAAAAAAAATTAAACTTTACTCAGATAGAAAGCTTATCTCCCTTCGTTTTTCTACGTTTTGATTTTTCGGTGTAATGAACCATTCGACAAAATGAAAAAAATATAACGCTTTCATCATCGCTCTGATGAGTGCTTCTCAAGAGAATATTCTTTTTCTCAGTATTGTCTTCTTGAGTCTTTTTCCTTTCAGTCCTTATAAATCTAGGTCTATGATTTACAGGAATGAGCGTTACCAACTCTTTGTTAACTACTTTTTTGATGATTTTCACTGTTTTATGCCTTGGACATCATGACTTGTTCTTCTCACCTCATAAATTACTTACACAGGCAAGGCCAGTAACTCTTTATTGACTAATTTAAGAAGAATGGAGTTATTTCCTCTTAGACATTTTTTTTTAATAATGACTATTTCGAGGGTAGAAATAATTTTTAAAATACTATTATTTACCCATTATAAATCCCAATAACCACTGACTGAGGTTATTGTAAAAGTTCCCGAGACGAAGGCAAGAGGTGCATATTATATGAGGATATGTAAAATGGATAACTGTTGACGCTCGACTTGAAGAAGTTAATATTTTGATGTGAGAAGTAACATTTCGGGAGATGTTCTGCAAAGTAACACTTCTGGAGAAGAATCTGTCTTTGTGGAACTTCTTCCTTACCAATGGAATACAAAAGGGAATGAGGATATTTCATTTGGGTGAAAATTGGTTAAGTAAAATAAATATTTTCAATGTTCCTTGTGATATGTCTGTTTCTATCCCATTCGAAGAGTAGTTTAAGATGATTATAAAATAATGACATTTATCTAAAGCAGTGTTCAAAAGAGTTATTATTAAATGCTCCATTTAGACTGTTATTCAACTGATATAATGCAAATCAATGTTTAATAATCGAACTTGTAGGGACATTATTATTATTTATTTTTTATTTATAATAATAATAATGAAAATTAGAAATAAAATCAAATGAAACCATAAACTCTTATAGAGACAAGATCCTTGGTCTTTTCACTGTGACATCCTCCTGACGTCAGTTTGTTTAGTTCGAGTTTATTTTGCTTAAAGTACATATTTAATTAATATCGGCTGAAAATCTGTACATTTTACAATATATTTCAGCGAAATTTTCACTTTCTACAATTATATTTTATCGTTTAGATCAGCGCTTCTTAAACTTTTTTTTTCATTCATGACCCCATTATTTTTTTTATGGCAAGATTTTTGGTGACCCCGCTAACTACAGTGAAAATACATTCGTTGTCATTGCACTTGTCGCAACGCTGCCGCCGCCGCTGCCGCTGCCGCCACCGAACGTGCGCGTTTTATTACCGCAGCGCTTGCGAGGAACATCAAGTGAAATAACATATAAATTGAAATTCATGTGTTTGAATTTAATTTTTGTGACCCCAGCATTTCGACTCCAAGTTGTGTTGCGACCCATATTTTATGAAACGCTGGTTTAGATATATGGAAAAAAAGGGCATTAGTTTAAACAGGCACAAGAAGGATATGGTTAAATTGACGACATCTTTGTTTTCATATATTGTGACAATTTTGTTTAAAGCTTGTATTTTAATTAATGCATATTTGAGCAGCAACCTTTCTTTTAAACATCTTTCATTAGATACGGTACACAAGGAAGATTTAATTAATTTTTTATTTAGTTTTTTCAGTATCCTTACACTACTCCGTTTCGTAGGGAGTACAGTAATTTTCTATTTTTGACCACTTTTTTTAGCCATTTTCAAGGGGTTTTATTTTTGGTGTTGTTAGTTTTTCCTCATGTTTTGATTGTTTAAGTTGTATTTTATTTTTGTGTTTTGAATAGGAGCCTGTTTTTATCCAGGGTGTTTCAAAAAGTCACGCGACAATTGGCGCAAAACATGCTTTTGTGAAATAGCAACCAGGGAAAAATTGTATGACTCCATCTTCCATAATTCGACCAATAAAAGTTCTTAATTTTAACACACAGAAACATGATTCCATATGGTAAATAAATATAAAAGTTGTAAGGTTATCAATGGTATTGCGACTTTTGGAACACCTATATATATATATATATATATATATATATATATATATAGTTTATGAAAAACTAGGTAATCCGTATGGGTAAACCTAAGGAGGATAAAATCCAGAGAGCTCAATGTAAATCCAGAGCAAATAATTTAAATAAAAACAGACCACTTTAAGGTTTCATGTAATAAATTATTTCACCACAGCCCTTTTAAAGGAGTGCGGATCATCAGACTTAACTTCCAAACAAAAAATGAAAAGAAAATTTACACATTTTTGACGGGCCGTATTAAACATATGTAGATTAACGAATCTATATATATATATATGCTCCTGAAAAATTAATTTCAGTTGAGCTCTCTGGGGAGGAGGTGTGGGTTGGTAAACAGTGACTATTTATATCTATATAGCGAGACTCCTCGCAAAAGCGAATCGAGTCACTGTCGGACACTGCGTGTTTCTAAAAATAAATGGCTTAATGGTTAGAATCTCCGACTGACACCAAGCCAGTCAGGTTTCGATCCTAGCAGTCTGTCTGTGGATGACGTTTTTTATATATATATATATATATATATATATATATATATATATATATATATATATATATATATATATATATATATATATATATATATATATATATATACACACACACGAATTGGGATCAAATATGGATCAGAATGATACAATAAAGGACAAATAGGAAACGTTTATCAATCTAATATATTTCACTTTTTTATTAAAGCTGAAATATTTATTTTCATTGTCTTTTGTTTGGGGGAGGGGATGACAATTTGCTGGGACCCTAACAAGTGCTACTACCCCAGGTCAGTCTATCTGGGATCAACAGCAATTAAGCGGTGTTTCCATGTTCCTCCAAACTTCCAATCTCTCGATCAGAGGCCTTGCTGTCGGATGTACAGGGTGTTCCGAAATTCGAGTGACAATTGACAGAAAAAAAAACACTTGTGAAATAACAACCAGGGAAAATTTGCACGACACCATCTTCCATAATTCGACCAATAAAATTTCTTAATTGTCACATATAGAAATATGATTCTATTTGGTAAATAAATATAAAATTTGCAATGTTATCAATGGAATTGTGACATTTGGAACACCCTGTAGGTTACAGATAAAAATTTGGAAGTTTTCCAATATGTTTCAGTGGAAGTTTAATTTCCCAAAATGATAGTTTATAATAATGGTTCAGATACATGAAAAAAAGATGTCAGTTTAAATTTCAACCAGAAGTATTTGGTTTGATGGAAACACTTCATGGCTTCTCTCTGAATTGTCAGTATTTTTACTGTTGAGCTTTGGGAACACTATTAGGTAAAACTTAGTCTATTTCATGAGTTGAGTGTTGTTAAAAGAAATCGTGTATAAGGTGTTCGATTTCTATCTCTTTCAATCTCACTCATTTTTGCACACGCACGCACGGTTTAATGAAAAAAAAAAAAAAGGATTCACTTTTGCGACAGTTTTATTATTTTTTTAACAATCTCTTTTTTTGTCATTGCTATTTCTCAAAACGTCGCGTCCCGAATATGCCACGATAAAGAAAGCCGGTGAGTGAGAGCTTGAGAAAATAATTCTCCCATATTTGTTTGATTTGACAAGACAGTCACAGCAAAAATGTGCTATCATTCTTATGTACCAAATTCTGTATGATTAAATTATTTCCTTTATTCGCCACGCACGATGTTTATTTGATAAGACAAGCTTATTGTTTTTCAGATAATCTTCTTTGCGGTACGATTATTTTGTTTCAGTTTCTTTATCATGGCTCTACACAACTTCTTATCTTATATTTACACAACATCGTTAGTTAGATTAAACGCTTTTCCCTATGATCCTCCTGTCTTCTATATATTCTGTTAGTGTCAAGCCCCTTTTTTCCTCATGATGTGTCCCAGGAAATCCAGTTATCTCTTTCTGATGCTACCTATCTTTTTTTTATTTCCATTTTTCTTAAAACCTCCGTCTATGGTATTCTCAGCATCCTTTTGTAGAACCACATTTCTGTTGCTTCAAGTCTCGTCTTCACCTGTGAATAAATTGTCCAGCATTCAGAAGGATTGATATTATATAGCAATTAACACTCTTTTTTTTTTTTGTTTCTAACGAAATTTTTCCGCTTCTTAATACTTTTTTTGGTGAAAGCATCTTTCGCTATTATAGTGCTGCTTCGGATTTCGGTGTTGTATTTTCTGTCATCTTTTAAACAAAAAAAAGTCGCGGTTTAACGTTTATTAGAACCAGTATGCTTTTAAGCTGAAAAGATTCCACCGGCATGATTTTCCAGGCGACAATTACATTTAGTATAAAAGAGTACTCTTAGAGTCAGCCTTGAGAAAAAGAAGTAGCGCACTGGGTCTACAAATACTGATTCCCAAGAGAAAATTGTGCTCACCCACAATTAAACGATATCATTTTAAGTTTCATAACGAATAAATAAAATTAAAAAAAAGAAAGAAATGGATAAAAATGGTTCAATTAAAAGAAAGTGTATTTCTGTGTAATTACCATGTACATATATTGTAAATATTACTAGCAGTTGATATCAAATGTAAATAAAGTAGGTATATACTCTATCTCTCCACTAAGACGTGTTGTGACACAAGGTTTTTTTTTAAAGTGGGGGACCCGAGCTCGTACACCTGGGCCAGGAACAAAACTTGTCCGCAGCTCCCGCAATCGTCGGTTGCGCTGGCCTCGGTGCGAGCACCAATCCCTCTTGCAATGAGAGGGCGCGGCTTCAGGCAGCTGTTTCCCAGGGCTGTGCACCTTTCAGTATAATTTTCCTCAGTTGCGACCCTGTCCTTTGATGGAGTCGCCCCTGAGTGTACTCTGCCCAAAGACGCAACTGAGAGATAATAAATAGATGTGTTACAAACCATTCCAAAGAGCGGTTTACACATGTAACTCCAGTATGTTATAATTTAATCTTTTATTTTTTTTTGAAGTAATTGGTTCATATTTTAAATCCTTTACTGCACAATTTCCACATTAACAGATAGTTCAAAAGCACAATAGAACATTGTATGCAGTCCACGAAAGAACAATCGTTTGTTTTCATTCGATGATTGCCCGAATCTGTCAATAATTGCCCGAATCTGTCAATAATTGCTCGAATCTGCCAATAATTGCTTCTGCATCCAATTTATCTAACAATTTCTTTTTAATGGATGACAACATGTATTCTCCTCAGAGAGCGAATTTCTTGTCTTAATGATCTTTAGTCTTGAAAATGCCCTCTCACATTGGACTGAAGTGATAGCTTGCAGATGTTTTTATAAAGTTCTTATTCCTTTATTGCTAAAACAGTTTTCTGTGTTTGTTGATTTATTGCATTTTTATTTAATATGGGGGGAGGGAAAGCATTTCATCAGGGGCCTAATTACCATTGGGCAAGGTGACACCATGACCAGTCCGCTACTCCGATAAGGAGTGCAAGTTTGTTTGATCCTTATTCAAAAAGGTTATGGTTATATAGTGCCTTATATTGTGACTGCTACCAAAAATAAGAATCCGTTTCACTTAATGGACAACGTAAATGTACAATTTAACCAATAGATAAGATTGGTATAATTCGATATTTACGAACCTTTATCACTTACCGTGGGAATAGCGCCCACGAGTGACACCTGGGAACAAAAATATTATCATTAAACATTCCTTGTTTGTTTTTCTGTTGAAAACCCACCCACTTGTCATCATATTGTCATCAGTTCTTGCGTTGAATTCGTATCTTTGTAGCTTTCTTTGTCGATTTTACTACTGCCGGGGCAGAGAGGGTCGTGCCCAAGAACAGATTATGCTTGTCAGCACTTAGGTTTCGCAATTAAAAACAATGCGTGCTGAAGATTTAATTATTCGACCAGAGTTCCATTAGACAACACGTTAAAAAGCAGCATAAGGATCGTAGTAACATTACACGGCTACTCACAAACAATACCAAAATACTAGTAAAATCAAACAGTAAAAACAGACTTATGATCCTTGAAGCAATACTAGAACGAAAACAACCATTTCTGAATAAAAACTATTATAATTTAAGAGCCTGCTTCTTCAAATGTATAACACACACACACACACACACACACACACACACACACACACACACACACACACACACAGTCTTGTTACATCACAAGATCTTTGCCCACCTCGCAACAGTCACCATTTGTTCGAAACTCCCCATTTGCCGCTACCTACCCTTATGATGGAAAGTTTGGACCATATTTCTTCCGAAATGAACTTTGGACAATTTCTGAGGAAATTTCCTACTTATCTGAGAAGGATTGTTCGTAATTTGGAAAAATCGATCAGTAAAATTAATCGGTACAAAATGCCAGTCTTTAATAACGTCTGCCTTAATTAATGTACAAGAAAACCCTAATTTTTAAAATTTAATTAATGTAATTTAAAAAAAAAATGTATGACTGTTAATAGTTTTTTTTCAAAAATGTATTGCTCGTAATAATTTTTTACAAAGTATTTCTGGTATTAAAACCTATTTTTACAATTTAATAGTATTTTGACCCCAGTTTGGGGGTTAACTATTTACCCAATCAGCAAGTCTGCAAAAAGATCCTACGGCGTTTGCTTTGAGAAGAGACGAGAATTATGGTAGGTCAAATCGTGGCTGCTTCACCACTGCAAGGCACCTGCTTACAACGCCCTGAGCAGCCGGCAGTTCCTGGCCGAGAAGAACATCACCGTACTGGAACAACCTCCCTGTTCACATGTCCTTTCTCCATGTGAAATCCCCCCCCCACCAAAGTTCAAGAGGATCATCAATGGGACCCGTGGAATCCGTTAAGAAGGCCGTAACGATGGAGCTGAGGGACATCCAAAATGAATCCTTCCAGCACGGCACAGAAGCGTAGCAGAGAAGGATGGAAAAATACATTAGACTCGATGGAGATTCCTTTGAAGTAGTTGTTTGGCATTAAAATATATTGTTCGTGACACCAGTTCCGTCACTTTTCAAACAGACATCGAATGACAAATATTAGCAAAAATACCGGAATTCTATAACATATTCGCTGTAAGGAAAGGCACAAAAAAACTGATATATAAATAAAGAACAACAATAAAGAAACTTATAAATTAATAAACTCGGTATCTATGCTGATGGCACAACTATTTACCCATGTTTTAAAGGTAAGATATAATCGGTTCGATAAGGTCAATTTGGCATCTGATCTCAAAAATGACCTACACTCTGTTGTTAACTGGAGGAAGAAATGGCTTGCTCATTTTAACGCCTCACAAATGAAACTGCTCTCTTTTAATCATCATAGAGAACCTTTTTTGCCTTCCATCAGCTTGGCTGATGCTAACCTCCAGGAAAGTGACCCATTCTCTGGCTAATGCTTTCCACTGACATGAAGTGGAAAGACTGTATTGAATCAGTCGCTGGGTCTGTTGCTAGGAATGTTGGTGTCCTGCTAGACATTTATTTTTTTTCTAGCCAGGATCTATCTTACACATTTTTAAGTCCATGCATTGCGTATTGCTGTCACATCTGGTTTGGGGCTTCTACTATGTATTTAGTGATTCTTGATAAAATACAAAGAATCTGCAATGTTATTGTTCCTGACCTGGCATCCCGACTTCAGTCACTTTTTTACTGCCTTCTCGTAGCTTTCATGTGTCTTTTTTATTTTTATAACTACCTTCATAGTAATTGTTCTGATGAACTTTTCCTTTTGGAACCACGATTTTATGAATTTCAGCGCAGTACTAGATTGGCGGCAAAGTAAATGTAAAGTTTGTTTGTTTAGCGGCATATCAACACCTTATGGGTCATGTAATGCCGAATTTTAATTTTCTTGGAAGGAGTAGTAATTTTTTTTTTTTTTTTTTTTTTTTTTACGGAAATGTAAATATTTTTTTTTTTCAAAAATGTATTGGTGATAATTATTTTTAAAAATTTATTGTTGGTAATTTTTTTTTTTACTATGAAGATGCATTGCTGGTATTTTCACTACAAAATATATAAATATATATGCATTGTTATACATTTATAGTATTTAACCCTAGTTTGGGGGTTAACTATATGCCAATAGCTGGGACCCATGTTTCTCAAAACCTTCAATTTCCGCCTTAATACCGGATGTAGTTTATCGTCATACCCAGGACGAATTTAAAATTTGTGTATGTGTGGGTCTATATATATATATATATATATATATATATATATATATACAATGGAAGAGGTTATAATTGTTCCAACGAGAGAAAAGTGTATATTTTAAAAAGAATATAAACCGCAAACGTTTTTTTTTGGTTGAAATGTGGATTTTTTTTATTTTAAAATATATATTATACTCTATTTTCCATAATTCTGCTACACGGGTTCCTGTTTTTGCGACCTTCTTCAAGCAAAGAGTAGATATTTCCACATATTATAAAAATGATTTTTTTGCGTGGCAGTGATTCAAATGTCTTTCTTGAACAGGTGATAAGAGTTTATATAAAAAATTCACTTTTCAACCAAAAACGTTTTCGGTTTATCTTCTTTTTAAAATATATATAATATGGGTGTGTGGGTGTGTGTATAAAAAATATTCAGATGTAACTAAAATACACCCATAAAAGGACATATGAAAAGTCAGCTGAAGTCTAGGTAACAATCAATATTTTTTTTCACCTTCGATAACAATTTTTATAGACAAAAATTTGGTTTACCTATGGAGTCTCCTCTTAGTGGCGTTTTGGTTTGTCTATTTTTAAAATTTCTGCAAAGTTGTCCTATCAAAAATATTTTAGCACAAAATTCTTATTTTAGATACACAGATTAATTAATATATTAATATACGCAAAAACATAGTTTTAAACTATCTTGTCAACAAACTTAATAACATCGAACACACAATAGATTTTGCTTTTGAATCTGAATCTAACGACACTTTACCCTTCCTAGATATCATGCTACAGAGAACTAATAACGACCTTCAGTTGGAGATTTACAGCCAAAACTACCAATAAGAATAACCGGATCAACTTTTATTCCCACTACTGCAACAGGATAAACTCTGGAATAATTATAGGATTCTATCTTAAGAACACTAAGAATCTGCATCCTCAATATTTATTTAAAGTGGAAAAATACATAAAAAAAAACACTTTCAAAATCTTCCAATATCCTCATTATTTCATCCATGATACTAAGAGAAAGGCATACAAAATATGCAACAGTAAAAAAATATAATATTAACAGCAATGGCAATAAACACTATAAAAACTGACATATAATACTACCTACTAACATTGACTATCCAAAAGTTATCCAATCTTAACAATCGCAAAATAATTACAACCACATCCAAAACTGATTATGGATATGATCAGAACGGAAATACCCTTCTAAAATAGGTATATATGAAATAAACTGTCGTAACTGCTCTTCATAATATATTGGAGAAACTTGCAGAAATTTAAAAAAAAAAAAAACAAACCCCAAAACACTCTTATTTATGAACAAAAAACAAAAAAACAAAAAACAAACAAAAAAACGGTGTAGTGTTACTGTTTATATATATAATGTGGGGAGTGGCTGAGTGGTTAGGACGTTCGCTTTTTGACCATGAGACTCGTAGATTTTCTGATGTTATTGATCTGGAGAGGGCGGCACCTTTGGAAAATGCCTGAAAACCACGGGTTGACCCAAGCTTTGTGCGTGAAATTGGGTAGACGTTGGGGGCCGTCGATAGCTGTTGAACAAACACATTGCGAACGTCTGTAATAGGGATTGGTTAGCCACCCTAATAGACGAGTGTCATCGAAAATTATATATATATATATATATATATATATATATATAGAGAGAGAGAGAGAGAGAGGGTGAAGAAGAATAAGGATAATAAAATAAATCATCGTAAAGAGGTGAATCGAAGGAATAACAACAACAAACAAAATAACAAAAGAAGCTAATCGGTTTTCGATGTTCGCTCTTCGGAGCCAATCGAGGACAAAATATCAAAAAAAAAAAAATAAAAAAATTAAGGACTTCCGGGAAATTAGCAAAAGAAAATTATATACAATTTTAATATGTCCGTTTCTATACAATTTATATTTTTCTAAATATATACAATGATTTACAGATTACAGTTCATGCACTTTGATCTTAGTAATTATCACCTCAAATTCGGCTCAAGATCAATTTTAACATGGAGGCCCACACGCGTAAAAATAGACAAGGATAAAAACTGCCTCGTCTCCGTGATCAGCGTCTCGAATTTTCTGATGCTGGAAAAATGGCCGGCTCTCTATACCGCTCCAGAAAGTACCTGACTCTACCTCTCATGCTCTATCCTTACAAGTGTCAGATCAGTTCAAAAAATGGAGAATTGCTGATATATATTGTCTAGAGCTGCATTATGTTCATTTTCCAGCCTTGAAAGAGTTCAAAAGCAATTACACAGCTCTGGGGGCGATTAATTATTTTCTACTCTACAACTCCTTTCCCGCAAATGAAACATCGCAAGCCTCTTCCTCCTCTATCATTATTTCCATGAAAAATATGACTTGCTACATTTCCTAATTCTACCCGTTCAGACCTGTACAGCTCAGATTTGCCATGTTATGTCCGCAGGGCTGAATCATTTCTCCTCTTTCCTTTCATATTCCATTGGCAAGAAAGTTCCATTCGGACAGTTTCTTGCCAAGAGTTGTTGCTTTGTGTGACAGACTCCAAAGAGGATGCTTCCCCGTCTCGATAGTCTTAACCTCTTCAAGTCTATGGTCAACCTTTATCTATTCTTAATATCCTCATAATCTGCACTCTTGTCTTCTCCTTACGTACATAAAACAGCCTCATTCGGTAACCGTCTACGTTCAGTACACCAAAGTACTTATTAATAATGTTGAAGATATAATTGAATAAAATAAAATCATACGTTTTGTAAGGAATAAAATTCGATAAGTAAAAACGGAAATTGTTTATGACTCGATAGGTTCGCCTATCGCCCGGCTCATACTTGTTCTCGGTCCTTTTGAACAGGAATAGATTTATCCCTTATTTCATGTTTAGAATTGGGTCTCCGGTTCTTTCTAAAATTTTCTCATTCTCTTTTGCTCCCAGTAGCCCTCTTGCGTCTTAGTGGCATTATCGCCTTGCTTCGGGTTAATTGATTCCCACCACCAACAAAACAAAAAAAAAAAAAAAAAAAAAAAACAAAACAAACAAACAAACAAACAAACAAACAAACAAACAAACAAACAAAAAAAACCCTAATATTTAAAAACTGAGATCAACTGAAGAAATTAATATTGCTCGCAAATATATTTTACAAGTACAAACAGCAGGAGTGTATTCTTATTTAAAAAAAAAAAGAAAAGGATATATATTTATAAAAATATATATATATATATATATATATATATATATATATATATAAGAAAAATTGTGTTACAAGAATGATGACAATCATCTTCAAAATAAAATATTGGTTGCTTTTTTTGTTTAGCGGCATATCAACATCTCTATGGGTTATTTTAATATCGAAATCTAAATATTTCGTACGCAATTTTATTTCATTTGGGGCGATAATAATGATTTAGTGACATAAGTCTTACTAAATGACCCATAACAGGGGATAGAGGTGGATTTATATTTCTCCCAATATTATTTGCGCGTAATTGAATATAATGAACCCAACTGGAATTGGAACTTGGTTATCGGATTAATAATTCATTCGTTACACCACCCGCCAATCCCAGCTTACAACACCCTTTATTCTCAATTGGTTACCCATCTCGATACTGACCAGGTTCTACATTGTTTAACTTCGGTGAACGTACGGGAACCGGTATTTCCACGTGATGTAACCGTAAGCCCAAAAATAAAATATGCAACTGATATAGCCACCAAGCATGACTAGTAAAAAATAAATAAATAAATAAATACACTTACCATCACTCTGTGTGGTCAGGTGACACCAAACCAATATTTTCTCTTGATGCTGAGGATTTTTTCGGAGTTTTTTGTCTGTGCCGTAATCGTTACAACTTCTGACCAAATTTCCCAGGTGGTCGATGTACTGGATGGCCAGTCGCAGAGTGTCCACTTTGGAGAGGCGTCGTTCAGTGGTCACCGTTGAAGGGAAACAAGTCCTCAGTTTGTCAAAGGCGTCGTTGATCGACTTCATACGGCGCCGCTCTCTCATATTGGCGGCTCGTCGTTGTTGAGCTTTTTTAACCGGTTTAGGCCCTTCACACTGACGGCTAGATTTTTCCTCGGCCTGCGAGGGCGAGCCGTAATTTAGAAGGCTGTTCTCCAGGTCTGAATTCTCTCCCTCAGCCTCCCCATTGGAACCGAACGGAGATTGTGAAAAGTCCTCTTCAAAACCCGGGGGGTCATAAGCGTCCATGTTTTCATAGCAGAAATCGAACAGGTCATCTTCAAGACCCGTCAAATAGTTTTCCATCATTAGCATGATGCTCGTGGAGGGGGGGTGCACTTGTAAAAATAAATAGAATAAGTAGCAAAAACTACAATTTTTGTTGCAGTTGGGGGATTTGATTGTTTGAAAATGGCTGAGTTTTTAGTGTTAAAAACTGCTGCTTGTCGAAAATCTAAAAAAACAACAACAAAAAAACAGAAATAGTTAAAAATTTAATTGAGAAATGATTCTTAATGTGAAACAGTAAATTATAAAAGTTTAATCGATTTCTGAAATCAATATAAATAATCAACAGAGTATATTTACTTAAGTACGCATAAAATGCTTATAAAATTTAATGATGAAAGTTACGCGATATATACAGCATTTTTCGGCATATTTGATGCACATATATTCCAACAATATATTTATTAGAATGTTAAGATACGTTGGTATTATATATAGGAAATTGATCAACAGGATGGGTTACGTTGGATTTTTAAAGAATCCCCTAAAATACTTAAAAAAAAAAAGAAAAAAAAAAGTAAGTTTTATAGAGTGGTATATATTTGTGTCTGTGTTTGTTTTGTTTTTTAATCTTTCTAGTCGAGATTGTTATAAATCTTAGGGAAATAGTGTCTCAATTTTCTTTTGTAATGGGAAGTTGGAAAATATCAATGCTAAACCTCAATATTGAAGGAAGGAGAGACAGAGTGAAATGGCGACTAACCTACCTAATGAATTTGGGTGAGTGGAGAACGAGTCAAACTAGAGAAACAAGAGATAGAATATCGTGGAGAGACGTGATCGTCTGTCCTGAAGAGATACGTCAAATAAAAAAGAAAAAGATGTGAATGGATGCCACAGCAGAGAAAAAGAGTGGTGTAACGAGTCGAAGGTTGCTTAGAGCAACTAAGTACAAGAAGTAGTGGAGAGCTATAATCGTTCATGTCCTGAAGAGACACGTCTATAAAAGAAGAAAAAGGTGTGAATGGATTCCAAAACGGGTTCAAAGAGGGATGGTAACGAGTCAAACGTTGGTTAGAGCAACTAAGTACAGGACGTTGTGGAGAACCATGATCTACATCCTGAAGAGACACGTCACATAAAACAACAAAAATGGTGGATGGATGTCAAAGCGGAGGCAAAGGATAGGAAGTTGTGGAGAGACATGATCGTCTACGTCCTGAAGAGACACGTCTAAAAGAAGAAAAAGATGTGAATGTTTGGCTGGGCGGGGACGAAGATGGACAGTAACAAGTCAAACGTTGTTTAGAGTAACAAGAGACAGGACGTTGTGGAGAGCCATGATCGTTCATGTTCTGTAGAGATACTACACTTAAAGGAAGTAAAAGGGATTATAAAGCGGAGACAAAGATTGATGGTAACTAGTCAAATGTCGCTTAGAAAAATAAGGGTCAGGAAGTTGTGGAGAGCCATAATTACCCACGTCCTGTTCATTTGTGAAACGCAAATTTGGTTAGTTTATTGATATCAATGGTCGGATGACGTAATCAATGATTACACTCTCACCCCACATTTTTTAAAGGAGTGTTTACTTTAAATGCTTGTGTGTTTAGTCACTACTTGAAATTAGTACCCAAAGTACCAATCGCAAACGTAATTTATATAAATCACACTCGTAAAACAAATCCGTTACTCAAAGACTATGAAAGTAGGTAGATGGTTATAGCTTACTGTAGTGCTGTGTTTGTCTTGAGGCAGTTCTATCTATCTATCTATCTATCTATCTATCTATCTATCTATCTATCTATCTATCTAAATGTGTGGCATCTGTCTATGTGTTTATCAGCTATGTATGTGTGTGTGAACTGTTTTTAGGTTTAAATATCCGTAAATCTTACTTTGTATTTTCAGGTGTGCAGACCACATGAGCACCTCATCGTGATATTATGGTTAGCTAGATACTCTCAATCAATTACATCATTCACAACTGAAGTATCGAGTTCGATCCTCAGTAGATGCCTCATACATGTGCCAAATTTCAGCTACGCTTAGATATTCTCTCTATATAGTTATTTACTATCTATATGAAAATGGTTACACTTGCACTTTCTTACTCCTACCAAACGAAAAAAATGGAAAAACTAAATAAAAAATTAAGTGAATTTTCCTTGTCTGTCATATTTAACAAAATATGTTTAAAAGAAAGGTTGCTGCATATATGAGAGATTGAGAGAAAATGTTGTGTATATATATATATATATATATATATATATATATATATATATATATATATGAGAGATTGAGAGAAAATGTTGTATATATATGAGAGATTGAGAGAAAATGTTGTATATATATATATATATATATATATATATATATATATATATATGAGAGATCGAGAAAATGTTGTATATATATATATATATATATATATATATATATATATATATGAGAGATTGAGAGAAAATGTTGTGTATATATATATATATATATAAGAGATTGAGAGAAAATGTTACATATACATATATATATATATATATATATATATATAAGAAGAGAGATTGAGAGAATGTGTGTAAATATATATAAAATGGATATACAGTGAGAGTGTCAATGTGTGTGTGTGTATATATATATATATATATATATATATATATATATATATATACACCCGTGTGAGAGAAAAAATATGTCAAGTACCGAATGAAAATTACCCTCCCGACATGAGGGGCAGTGTCTGCGAGAGTGTAGGCCAGTGCGCGTTCTCTATCTGTGTGCGTGTGTCAATAGACGCGAGTTCTCTGGACAGGCACGCGACAGGCCGCTTTTGCTCTTTTATACCGGACACGCGCCACTGTTATGATCGAAGTAGACGCCACGTGGTCACTTCAATTATTAAGGCGGGGCCTGGTCGACCAATAAACACTGCTCCACGCGTGCCAGTCGCTTGTCTCAGCGAATCAGCGGTTGGATATTATTTTATCACACGTTCAATCTTCTCAACATAATCAATGCGATGTTTTGTGTTTATAGTTCTTTAGCCCTTTTCAATCTACTTAAAAAACCCGCAAAAACCTAGTTTTTACTTTGATTAGAGGTTGTATAAAATAAATAATCTGCACAAGTGGTACCCTTGAACATTTCACGGTTTTCTTATTTGCATTTTTCTGATATGTCATAATCTCTAATGAAGAAATAAGTTCATTGCGGGTACCACGACTACAAAATACCCGCAGTAACCCTCCTATTGCATCGTTAAGTATTTGAGCTTAACAACATTAACCAACTATTGTGATAACAATTAAAAGTAAGCGGGTACAAATGAAACCGATTTAAAATTGATACGATTTTCAATTTCACTGAAGCAGGCGTGAAACAGATGAGAGCGTTATCGTTTCCTCTCTCTTATCTTTTTTGTTCTTTCTTTCTTTTTCTTCCTTACTTTTTCCTTAATTTTCCTTTCTTTTTCCTTTCTTTTCTTTTTCTTTTCTTTTTCCTTTCTTTTCTTTTTCTTTTCTTTTTCCTTTCTTTTCTTTTTCTTTTCTTTTTCCTTTCTTTTCTTTTTCCTTTCTTTTTTTTTCCTTTCTTTCTTTCTTTCTTTCTTTCTTTCTTTCTTTCTTTCTTTCTTTCTTTTCTCTCATTGAAACTAATCAGTTTGACGTGACAGAAAATATATTGGTAAACTTAAAGGTAGTATTTCAATAGGCAATATTTTTTGTTTATTAATCCATATCCTCCGGTTTATATATATATATATATATATATATATATATATATATATATATATTCACCCACAGATTGTTTCGCTGTATCACTGCTCATCAGTGTGGCTGGACAAGCCGGGATCAAAACTCGACCGATTTGGCATATGACTCTACGTCTAACCTAAGTTTTTCCATTTCACTGAAGCAGACGTTAAACATATGAGAGCGTTATTGTCTCCTCTATCTTCTCTTCCCTTCCTTTTTTTTTTATCACTGAAATCAAACAGCGTTTCGGCTGTGTCTTTTCCCGTCTGTTCTGGCGATCAAAAAACGGAATAATCCATTATTCACGAGGTATTGGCAAAGTGAATAGCGAAAGGTGTCTCCCAAAAGCCGGGCAAATTATTAAGAGCCAGGACACAAGGTACTGACCTTTTGTGTAATATCTGCCTTCCTATTTTAAAGTGAATACTGGACAATCGCCTCACAGATGAGAAAGCGACTTGAGGCAACAGAAATGGGGTTCTAGAGAAGAATGTGAAGGTCACCTAATGAAGAAAGAGGGCTTGAAGAACCTGACACTCACAAGACATTGAAGGGTCAGAGGAAAGGAACAAGTAACCAACCTTACGAGCTTGCGCAAGTGGATAGAACAGAAGTGACACCACAAGTACAAGTGTCACACCTAAGAACTACAAAGGATGAGAAGATGTGGAGAGCCATGATCGGCCATGTCCTGGAGGGAGACGGCACAGAGAAGTAGTAGGGAAAGAAAACTACAACAACAATAATAATGAACAACTTGGTATATTTTTATGTGTCGTGATTTACTCACCTAACTACAAAGGATAGGAAGTTGTGGAGAACCATGATCACCCACGCCCTGAAGGGAGACGGCGCATAGAAGAAGTATGGAAAGAGAACTGTAACAACAGTAATAATGAAACTCTTGGTATAATTTATGTAGAATGATTTACTAAGCGTAGTTTAGATTTAGCGCAAGTATGGAGTGCCCAATGAGGATCGAAGTGACGATTTAGCATTGATCTGGCAAGACAAGCTTGCTAATCATTACACTTCGTCAAAATGCCTAAATAATTTTTGAAATACCAGAAATGGAAACTATTCAAGAGACTGAGACATAAGAAGCAGGAATTACTTTCCGATTCTTAAATATCATAGGAGACCAAATCTCGTAATCATCTCGTAAGCTCCCGAGAACAATGGTGGGCTACGTTACTGCTTCTAAGATATTCGGTAAATCTAGGACATCATCAATAATAATAATTCTTCTTTTATGTGCTGTGTTCTTTCAGGATTTTGGTAATCATGATTCTCCATAACTTCCTATCATTTGTTGCTCTTAGTAATATTTGTCTTTTTTTTTTTTAATTTATTATCCCTCCTAAACTATTTTTAGCGCATATAGTTTCTTAGATAGGTTACTCACTGTTTTCCTCTTCTCCTTTTGCCTTCAATGTCTTGTCAGTATTAAATTCTCCAAACCCTCTTTTCTCATATGTCGCTTTCTGATACCAATTATAATTGTCCTTTTTAGTTTCCAGTTGTCTTAAATCTTCCTCGTTGCTCCATCCAGGATAGTCTCAGCATCCTTTTGTAGAACAACATCGGTGCTAATATAGCATGAGGTCTACCTCCCGTTTCACGTGTTTAGAGAAGGTGAGACAGATATAAATATCCATGTTAGACCTCACCTGATCTGATGGCCACGTGAGGAGTGGGACACGACATATTGAGGGAGGCCTCACCATATAGTAGCACGGCAACATCCCTCTTAACTCATGTGTCTTGTTCATCTGTGAAGAAATTGCCTAGCATTTACTGCAATATATGTTCCATAACAGTTCGACACTCTTTTTTCTTTGTTTCTAGCGAATTTTTCCTGTTTCTTAATACTTTTTTTAGCTTTTGGAAGACATCTTTTGCTATCCGGTTTCCTGTGTCACTTTTTTTCCATCCAAGATGCGAGCAATGAATTAGAGATACCAAAATAAAACATGGACAGATATTCAACTATCTGCTTAAATATTTCCCAGATAGGTAAATTTTGTTAAATATTGAAGTGACCACGTGGCGTCTACTTCGATCATAACAGTGGCGCGTATTTTGTTTTGATATCTCTAATTCATCACTCGTATCTTGGGCTTTTTTACGCCGTTATTCATCCAAGACTAGACACAAGAACTATTCAAAATAGCTGGTTATGGAATAAGTTTGTTTTTATGCACCTAATAATCGTGGCTTATAAGGATGTGTAAGACAGATAACGGTTGACTCTAGACTTAAAGAGGTTAAGATTTATAGTGGCCGTGGAAGCATCCTTTCGGGAGTTTGCTCCACAAAGTAGAGATTCTTGGGAGGAATTTGTCTGAGCGAAACTCCCATTTTACCAATGGAATACGAAGGAAATGTGTACAATTAGGCGCTGTTTACATAGCATAGCGGGTTTTATCTGCAAAGGCCTGAACTGATGGAATAAGGGATGCAGTTAGTTTGAACATTTGCCATGGAAATAGCGACAGAATAGCAAGAGGCTTGTGACGTTTCGTCTGTGGGGAAGCTAGTTGTAGAGTAGAAAATACTTAATCACTCACAAGGCTGCGTAGACGCTTTTAAGCTCTATTAAGACAGGCAAGTGAAGATTGGATAGCCCCAGGCTATATATGATAACAATACTTTATTTTTGGTCTGATCTGACTCTTGAAAAGCTACAGCATGGAAAGTAGAGCCAGATATTATCTGGAGCGGTATAAGGAGCCGACCATTTTTCCAGCGTCTTTTGCAATGGATCGGATATATGAGTTCCATTTGAAGTCTTGAGGAGCTTGAGTCACAATAGACGCTCAAATCAGAGAAGGTCTTTGAGAGAGAAACCGTTCTTCGTGGCTGGTGAGAATTTCGGGTCTGCATGGTGGTGATGAAAAGTGGCTAGCTTAGTTGATGAGGTAATTATAGTTAGAAGCCCGTTGCTCTTTGTTGAACGTATCGTAACAGTTATTAGTACAGAAAGTGGAATCAACGAGCCGAGTTCAAGTTCGTCTTCGTCAGTTGTGCTAAATTAATCTTAATGCCTTTCGGAAGGGCGGGAATCCATTGGGAACCCGTGTAACGGATCAGGCGCTATTCAATACAATCTGTTGATATTGTTTTGAAGTCAGTGTAACTGGCTTTACGTTAGAGTTGCATTTTAGATCAGAGGTCCTCAACGTTTGGTACAACTAGCACTCATTGTGCAATATTTTATTGGTTTGGTTTACGTTGTTTTACGGCATATCAACCTCAATGGGTTATTTAATGCCGATTTTATTGCTGGTAATATTTTTTTTCCAAAAATGTATTGCTGGTAATATCTATTTTCTTAAAAATGTATTACTGGTAATAATGTATTGCTAGTAATAATTATTCGCAAAAATGTATGACTGGTAATATTTATTTTCTTAAAAATGTATTACTGGTAATAATGTATTGATGGTAATAATTATTCACAAAAATGTATGGCTGGTAATATTTTTTTCTCAAAAATGTAATGCCGATAATATTTATTTTCTTCGAAGATGTATTGCTGGTAATAATGTTTTGCTGGTAATAATGTTTCTTCAAAAAAAATTATTGCTAGTATTAAAACCTATTTTTACACTTTCATAGTGTTTTGACTCCAGTTTGGGGGTTAACTATTTGCCCATAGCTGGGACCCTAACAGGTGCTACCATCTTGGGTCAGGGTGGGTCTAGGAACACCAGCAATTAATATTTGATTCTATACTCCTCAAAAACTTCTGATTAGAGACCTTGCTGTTGGACGTAGTTTATCGTCTTACCCAGGACCCGGATGTAGTTTATCGTCTTATCCAGGACGCGCAATATTTTATACTTATACACATAGAAGGTATCCCCCCTCTAAATTGACATAATTTAAAATATAAATATCTGAGTTACTACATGCCCCAGGCAAATTAAATTAAATAGACTTCATGTTGAACAATAAAAGACTTCTTTATCAAAATTCGAACAAGATATTCAAAGGGATGCAGATTTTATAACTGATTTCACAAAGCTTCAAAATGTTCAATATGTGTACCACATGTGACGTGATGCACGTCAAGTCGGTAGTCCAGCTTCTGCCAAATACGCTGTAGCATGTCGTGCATAACATTCTTCAGTGCCCCAGTCCGGACATTTTAACGAGAATCTACCAGGAAGATGGATCGGGCGAGCCAGTGATAATGACAATGTGCAGTTAAAATGGCTACCATGTTCACCTAAATTGACACCTTGTGATCTTTTTCTATGGGACTGTGTGAAAGGGCAGGTCTATATACCCCTCTTCCTACAAAACTAAAGGAACTTAAGCGTAGAATCACTGAGGCCCGTTTAATATTACTGAGTATTGGCTTGTTACGCATGACATGCTACAGCGTGTTTGGCAGGCGCTGGACTACCAACTTGAAACTAGAAAGATAATAACGGGGATCTACGGCACTATATTTCTGTTAGCTACGAGATAATAGCAGGATAGACTTGGCTTTCTAGCTCTGAGCGTCTACCAGTCTGATTTATTTATTCATTTTTCTAATTTTTTTTTCACCGTTTGGAGTTTATTCAAAGTCGAAATATATTTGGGATTTTTAGAATAATTCTTTTGATTCTGTAGCTAATAGCATAGCCAGTCTTCGTTTAAATGATCTCAAATTTTAAAAAACTGTAAAAACCAAGTTTACTGTCCGGATTTATCTCATTGAGAATCTATCACTGACACACTCGATCCATCATCCTGGTAATGACAACGTGCTGTTGAAATGGCTACCACGTTCACCTGACTTGGAACCTTGTAATTTTTTTCTATTGGGCTGTGCGAAAGGACAGGTCTATATCCCCCTCTTCTTACAAGTTAAGAGGCACTTAAGCAGAGAATCATTGAGGCGTTGAAGAATGTTACGCAAGATATGCTACAGCGTGTTTGGCAGGAGCTGGACTAGTATTCACTGCTATATAGTGATTTACTAAGCGTAGCCTAGATGTGTCACAAGGCTGAAAGCAGAGAGCACTCAGTGAGAATCGAACTCACTACTCACTCGTAATTGATCTACATCACGTCGAAGTGCCCAAATTCACTGCCATATAGGCGGACTGATATTATATAGCAGTTCAGTACTCTTTTCTTTGTTACTAAGGAATTCTATCAGTTTTTTATTTTGCTTAGCTTTTGGAAGGCATCTTTCGCTATCCCAATGTGCCTTCGTATTTCAGAGCTGCACTTTCCGTCCTTTATTAAAACACTAGATTATTTTTATTTTATGTTATAAATAAAGATTTCATAATCTCCGTGTATTTTAGGCTTAAATCCCGATTTATATTTTTCTTTTCCTCTTTGATATCTTTTTCTAGAATGATCAAACTTTTAGATATTTGGTTTTATTTATATACAACTCTTTGGTAATTTGTCTTGCTTTCTAGTGTTTATTTAACGGCATATCAACTCTTTATGGATCATTTAATGCCAAAATTTAATTTTATAGGAAGCTTTGAAGTAATAAAAATATGATATATGCTATTCTGCTTTCACAGTTGAATACATGGTAGATGATACTCAGCTTTTGTGCATATACATGTTTGTGTGGACATAATTACTAGAGGTGGTGAGATGTGTGTGTTTTATGTTGTAGTTTTGTTGAAGTTATATTTTGGAATACAGTTTGAATTCTTTAAGAAATTATAGGATATTATATGGATTAATGGATTAGGATATTATATGGATTAACGTCAAGAAAGAGTTCTTTCATGTTGGTTGTTGGTTGATTTTGTTTATCGACATATCAAGCTTCAATGCCGAAATGCAAATAATTTGAGCAATTTTATGGCTTCAACTAAATATTAGATTGGTGCAAAATAATGACGTAATAATGTCGTTTTTTGACGTATTTTTTAACGTCAAAAAACGACATTATTACGTCATTATTTTTGCACCAACTTAATATATTTTGAGCACAATTGTATGTCTTCAACATCAGATAAAATGTATTATTGGTCATGTGGCTTTAAAAATGTATTGTTGCTATTTAAAAAAAAAAAAAAAATTTACTATAAAAATGTATTTTTATACATTCATAGTGTTTTGTTTGGGGTTTCCCTATTTGCCATATATGTTGGACCCTAGCAAGGGCTACCACTCCGGGTCAGAGTGGACGCTTTCTAGTGTAATGTGTTATATATTAGGTTGGTGCAAAAATAATGACGTAATAATGTCGCTTTTTGACGTATTTTTTAACGTCAAAAACGACATTATTACGTCATTATTTTTGCACCAACCTAATACTTTTGAATATATTTTTATCCGATATTATCTCAGTATTACGTCTATGATAGTCAAACTTAGATATCGTACGTACACTGACTCAAATTTGCCTGTGACCTATCGTTATAGCTCTACGCAAATTACCTATCTGCTAAACCGATCCCATTATAATTACTATAAAACATTTTTGTTTTTAGTGGGTAAAAGTATTCGAGCAGCTATCAAATACTTTTACCCACAAAAATAACGTTTATAGTAATATATAAATAATGTTGGATAAAAAAAAAATCCATACAGAAATTGTTGCGCAGTTGTTTGGATACGAAACTAAAACTAGCAGATATAATACTCTTTTTTTTCAGAATGTGCAACTTAAGATGTTTGTCGAAATTATAGTCGTTTGTAATAAAATGTTCTGCAAGCTCCGTTGATATCACATTATTGTGTCTGATGTCATACCTATGTCCACTGAATCTTTTAATTTTTCCGTTGTGCAAGCAACATAGGTCAAGTCATGTTTGGTATATTGGGCGGCGTCTATTAAATGGGAATTAGTACAATTACCAACTCCTGTAGAAATCATGATGTTTCTCTTTGAATTTGGGATAAAATGAACTTGAGGGTTTTCCTCTTCTGTGAGTGTTTTCGGGAGCACAACGATCCGAAGCACCAATGTTGTTTTGAGTATGGACGCTTATATTTGTAAAAAATTCTCTGATACTTTTATTTCTTTTGAAAGAAACTGTAGGCTTGTTGGGAAAAATATCTTTAAAACGCGGACATTTTTGCGCAATGTTTTCGTAGCTGTCATTGTAGTATTTTCGAAATTCCAGCAAAATTGCAGTGTTAGTTTATGACTAATGGGATTCTGTCAAAATTATTAATGCGTTTTTCTGGGTTTTGTCCTGATAAAAAATATGGTAATCTTCATTTTTACCTATTCATTCATAATTTGTTTCAGTTGCGATTTTTGGTAGCTGTGCTGAATGAGATCATAAGCATGCTTCCAATAATCTTTTATTCTCGTGCAAATTTGCCTTATGCGTAAAATTGGACACTTCGGGTTTGATTTTATGGTGTGATAAGGATGATCAGAACGGCGGTATGGGTAAATGTGTGATGACGTAGGCTTGCACAATAATTCGGTCATTAGATGATTCCTTGAGAACTTTACTCGAGTGTCTAAAAATTCAGTACGAGCTCCTAGTAGGGCGATTTTCTGGGTAACTTGTATGCTGATGTTAGCTGGGACACTGTTAGTAAAATTATCCATTCCTTTTCTTACGAGGCCCAGAGCTCCGATTACTATTGATATAATATTAGTCTTCATTCCCCACATCCTGTTAATCTCGATCTCAAGGTCCTTGTATTTGGACAATTTCGATGATGATGATATTATTATTATTATTATTATTATTAATGATGATGATGATGTTGAAAATACCTGTTTGTTGATAGCTGTTGCAGCCCCAACTGGACAAAACTGAGTTTCTCAAACACTTTCAAAGATATATAAATACAAGGATCCCTGTCAGTAGAATATGGCATCTAAAGACAACAGCCTTACCGATTATTATTGGGTCTCTAGGAATGATATCAAAGTAAGCAATCAAATTCCTGGTCACCCTAAAATAGGGCAATTGCAAGAAATCATACTCATGGCTACTTCGCTCATCTTGCATACATTTCACTCCATCTAGTGACCCCAATTATATTCTTTTCTTTCTGATTGCATGGCACATCATCTATTTTATGAGATATCTACCCTTATTGGTTTATTTAGCGTCGAATTTAGTATGAGGAACCCAGTGAGGATTGACCTCACAACTATTCAATAATAAAATTAGGTTAGTTGATTTTAAGACATGTCATCCCTTGTTGGTTTATTTAAGTATTGTGAGGATTCTGGCTAAGTAATGTATTTATTCCCGAACTAGCTTAAATGCCGCACTCCCTGAAGATTTTTAAGCGAACTCCTGCGTAGCGTTGAGACTCCGGCCTAAATCTAAATGGACCTCTAGTCCAACTTAGAAAACAGCAAAGATAATTTTGAAAAAAATAACTTTCAATTCCTCAATTCACTCCATGGAAAATCAAAACCTCACTTTAAATCTGATTTTTGCTATATGTCAGATATAGAGAGATTTTAGATATTTTTATTTTAACTTTCTTCAAACAGACAATTTTTTTCAGTTCGACATTCCAACCATCTGAAGAAGGCCGGAGCGTACAACGGCCGAAACGTTGTGATAAACATGGCGACAAAGATGAGGAAAATAGTCCGAATAATGTAAATAGTGTACATAATACCTCATCTCAGAAATATAGACAGATACTAATTTTTTTTAATGTTGAAAGCAACTTCAATAACTACAAATAAATGTATTTTAAAAAATATCTCTACTTTCACAAACTCTTCATGAAACTAAATGTAAACAGTAACACAACAAGGTTGACCCGACGGGTCACAGGTGGTCTAGTTTAATTATAAAATCCATCAACAAAATGGGCACATATTTATAAACTAGCTTAAAAGTCACACTCTGTGTGGTTTAAGTTAGCTACTGCAGAGATCTAATAGGGCCTCCAGCCCAAAACTAAAGGGGCCTCTGGTCCAGCTTAGAAAACAGGAATGATAATTTTGAAGAAATAACTTTCAATTCCTCAGTTCACTCCATTAAACTTTAAAACCTTACTTTAAATCTTGAATCTTAAAATGATTCTAAAGAGTCTTGCTATATGTCCAATCCCGGTCAAAAGTCTGATTTGGGCCGAAATTCCATTTCAGGCCGAAACTTGAGTTCTTCAAATCAGAAACTCTGTAGAACTTCAATTGAGTTGAGTTCTTTGAATCACAAACTCTGCGGAACTTCAAAATCTTACATCATGAAACCTCTCACTTTAACTCTGATTCGTTGGCATTTTGAAGAAATAAAAATGATTTCCTCAATTCAAAAATTTTTGAAGATATTTTAAACTGAATTTGAAACAAAAACTTTAAATTAAATTTTTTGTGTTACTTTAAACTCAACATAAATCAAAAAACATTTAAAATCACTAATTTTTTCAGTTATTTTAAAATTTAGATTTTTAACTGATCCCTCCTTATTCGGACACAAATTCCAGTGCTGGATGTTCAAGCATCAGACGAAGGGCAGATTTTCAATCCTAGGGTCATCCTGAATGGCCCAAATTAGAGGGGTTTCACATAGACGAACGGACAGACAGAATTTGCCGTTTATTTATTTAGTAGATAGATTTGAAACGAGTATTAATGATTTCATTTTATATTTGAAATAAACGAGGATATATGTTGTTTTTTTTTTAATTAAAATGAACTATAACTATAAAAAAAATGATATATGCTCGCCATAAGTTTACTTATTTTATGTCGAGCATATATCATTTTTATAGCTATATTTTAAATAGAAAATAAAACCATTAATTCTCTTTTATTTTAAAGATAAAATATAAATCTCGTCTATTTTAAATACAAAATAAACAATAAAACAAAAACAACCCAGTAATCTCCGTATAATATATAGACAACATTGGGCATCTCGAGGCGG
>CAHIKZ030005372.1:1125000-1165000 GCA_903632075.3 Acanthosepion pharaonis
TATAAATATGCATTTAGTGTTTCATTGTATTTTAAGGACTCTAAGTGAATAATACCCTGAACATTTCACCAGGCTTTTCGACCAAATTTTCATGGTCATGTTCCAGCTACTGGATGTATAAATGTGCATTTAGTATTCTATTGTATTTTAAGGATTCTAAATAAATAATACTTTGAACATTTCACTACGCGCGCAACATTATCATTCTTCTTTGGAATTCTGGTTTTAGGGAGCCCGTTGTCCGTTGGGAGTCCGTTGTCCATCCACTGCCTTTGCTTTGAACTTTTTGAATGTTAGTGTTCTTCGAATTTATTCTTAACTGCCACGTATTATTAATACTTGGAATGATACATTCGTCATTACGATTGGTTCCCAAAATGGAAATGACTTATGACATAATCTAATCTTTCTCGTCATCGTCTATTCGCTCACGTCTGCCAGGCAGGTTGTGCGTTACTTTTCTCTTGGTTCCTTACCTTCAATCTGCCTTGTGATTATCAAAGTTTCCAAGTCCTCTTTCCTCATTACGTGCCCCAGAAATTTAAAATCACAAAACTCAGATATGTTAGTCTGCTCCATATTTATTTATAACTGCCACGAATGATTTGTAATTAGAATGATACATTGGTCCGTATAATTGGTTACTCCAAATCTGAAATTACTTATGACAACCGTTTATATATTATTACAGTAATGATTTATTCAATAAATGTAATTGTATATTTTAGTTTGCGTAATGAATTATTGCTGCCAGAAAGTATCTTTGGTTATTAGATTCTGTTGTGGAGTGATTTCGCAGTGGAGGCTTGTATTTGTACTAAACCGGTCCTAAAATAGGTTCGACGTACAAAACGTTAGGAATTTGATATAATAGGTATTACGCAGAGTAATCTGGTTGTAGTCGCTGATACTTTCGTATTCGACTAACTGTCGTCCGACATCGACTCACTGACCGACCCCTGTTTCTGTTACTACTCCTACTTATATTAGGTGAGAGAGTCTATTAACTATAGAATAGGTGTGTTTCACCATAACAGATTCAGAACCATCTTTGAGAGAGAGAGAGAGAGAGAGAGAGAGAGAGAGAGAGAGAGAACAATGATAACCATATTCAAAACGCACGAAGGCCTAAGAACACATTGACTGAATACTAGAGATAAAAAAAAAAAAAAAAAAAAACATGCGAGTTGAGAATATTAATTCAAACAACTTGTGCAACTATAACAAGTTCCCATTTTAGAAAATAATTATACAAATATCAATCTATATTTTTCACATTGTTCGGACTATTGAACAACTTACAACGACCGAAACGTCGTGGATATGGCAATAAAGATGGGGACAATAGTCCGAAAAATGTAAATAATTATACAAATGTTTTTATAAGTAAAGAAATTTCTAGCAAATTGTCAAATATAAAGGGATTATCGCATTCAATGTTTTATAAAGTTTCATTATTGCTAACACTTGACACACATTAAGTTAATAACATTGAATTTTTACTTACTTAATTTTGCTGAAGTTTTACTTAAAAGTTCGGATTTCAAATTCAAATGGCATTCTTTTTAAAACAACAAAAAGAAAAATGAGTAAAAACAAATGTCGCAGGTTTTGACGAAAAAAATTTTTTTTTTATCAAGCTCTTGAATCCGGTTTTTTGAAAAAAAACAAAACAAAAAACGAACACATTTTTTCGTCAAAACTTGCGACATTTTATTTGTTTTTACTCATTTTTCTTTTTGTTTTTTGTTTTAAAATTTCGGATTTCAAACGCAAATGGCATTCTTTTTAAGTAAAACTTAATTCAGCAAAATTCAGTAAGTAAAAATTCAATGTTATTAACTCAATGTGTGTCAAGTGTTAGCAATAATGAAACTGTGAAACATTGAATGCTATAAGCCCTTTATATTTGACAATTTGCTAGAAATTTTTGAGTATTTGAAAATTACGGTTGTGCAAAAAGAAAAAAGTTTATATTTAATATGTATTTGATGGGAACTGTAAATTATTCTTAATTTCAATTCTTCATAAATACTGCTTGTCTTTTGAAAGGAAGATTGGTCATGGCTCTTCTGTACAAAGATTTTTCTATTCGACCTCAAATCAAACAAATCTGCCTCTGATTTTTCTTTTTTTATGTGCTGTGTCCCTTCAAATTGTAGGCGATCATGGTCCTCCACGCCATCCTCTCTCTAGTAGCTCTTATGAAGTTTTATTTTTTATTTCTCCCAAACTCTGTTCTACCATCCATTTACTCAAGCCCATCAAGTATGTTACGCGCTGCTTTCCTCTATTCCCATTTCCCTCAATCGGTCTTGTGAGTATCAGATTTTCCAAGCCCTTCTTCCTCATTACTTGACCCAGAAATTTCAACTGCCTCTTCCTGATGTTAAGTATAAGATTGCTTTTTGTTTTCATTTTCTCCAAAACCTCGTTGTTGGTCACATGTTCGGTCTATGGTATTCTCAACATCTTCTTGTAGAACCACATTTTTTGTTGATTCAAGTTTCTTTCTCATCTTTGAGGAGGTTGTCCAGCATTCGCTGCCATACAGGAGGACAGATATCACGTAACTGTTCAATATTCACACTTTATTAAACTCATCACCAACCGGGTGTGAATAAAAAGGAAAAAAATAATTGTAAAAACAAAGTATTTGAAAATTAATGTAACGCAAAAGAAAAAAAAAATTGTTCGTATAAATGACCATTTTATAGGGACTTTAATTTATTTTTTATGTTAATTTTATTATATACCCTTGTGAAAATTAATTGAAACAAAACAAATAATTCCGTTATTATTTACTTTTTGTTGTATTTTCCCAATGAAACATGACTCAGTGCACCTGTTAGTACTTTGTCTGTCCATTCCACGAAGTCGTTCCTTGCAGATTGACCACAGATTCTCGATTGGATTTAAATCAGCAGAGTTTCCAGGCCGATCTAAAGTACTTTGATTTGCTCACTGGTAAGACTTGTGAACGCGTTCGTGTAGCGTTACAATTTTCGTACGCTTCCTTGAAGTAACGTCCATCACAGATAATGGCCGTAGGACAACTAATCGACAGTCGAGACAATAGTGTCTGGGCGTGATAAAAATCTGATGCAATCACGGATGACGCAGTATTTTTTCCAGGCCCCCAAAATTTGATCATACACACCAAAAATAGATTCATATTACTGCACACCACTGCAAATAACCTAACCCGAGGAAAAATAGAAATCGATTACATCCTGTTACTCCAGTGAGTCTAAAACTGACTATATGGCGAAAGAAAGTAAACTAAAGCAATTGTTTCAATTAATTTACACAAGGGTGTAAATGCTTGTGTCTTGCACTGAACACAGTCGTATGTTAGTTTGCTCCAAATTTATTCTTAACTGTCAGTTATGATTAGTAGTTGGGCTGATACATTCGTCATTACAATTGGTTCCTAAAAATGAAAATTACTAGTAAGTCAATATTTTTTTTTATGTCAGAGCATTTAGTATTTTGTTTTATTATTTAATTTTTAACCTCAAGCCCGTTTATATAACAATCGAGCGAAATTCTTTAACCGCAAGTTAGAGAATTTATCATGTTTCTACTCTTATCTACAGTGAAGATAGCATTTTCATTTTCGATAATTTATATCAATGATTTATTTTCTTGCTCTGCCTAGTGGCTGAAATAGTTCCTTTTTTCTCAATGTTGGTGTTGAAGATCAGGCAAAAGCTAATATTTCGAATTTTGGTTTTCAAGCCAAGCAGAAAAGCAAACACTCCTACCTGCACGATTGGTACAGCACATTCTTCCTTCATATTTGACCTTTGAATAATCAATAATACCTTTTAATATCTTTTGGCTGAATAATATATACTTAGTAAATATGATGAATTATTTCCTGTCGTCTGTTAAGTGTTGAAAATTTTGTCCACGCTGCTTATACTTTTTTTAATTTTTTTTTAATTTATTTTTTTTTACGCTTCCCATTGCAAGCAAAGCGGGAGTGCCGCTAGCACTCAAGGGGTTACAAACAGTGAGAGCAAGAGTAAAGCGGGGGGGGTGAAGAAAGGATAAAGTGAAGGACGGGGATCAAGATCAAGGCATCAGAAGATGTCGATTGACATTACATTTGAATATTTGAAGATTTTTTGAAGCAAGTAAGAGAAAGGGAGTTCCACTGTCATGAAGTGCGAGATAAGAAGCTGTTGGAGTAAAAGGGACGGCTACAGTTAACCGTTTCGACAGTGAAAGGGTGGGACCGAGATGCCAACTTAGTAGCACGCTTAAATCCATGCAGTTGGGGCGCCAGTGAAAGTAGCTCGTCAGAGCAGTTGCCATGAAAATATTTGTAGAAAAGACAGAGGGAAGCCGCAGCACGTCTGTGAGAAAGTGACTGTATAATTCTTGAGAGATGGAAAGTTTAGAAAAAGATAATATTTACACTTTTCTTATTTTTTTTTTTGCGTATGAAACTAATTTCGTAAGATTTAGACAAAACAATGAAGATTGGAAGGGATAAGGGGAAATAGGCGAAGATGCAGGTAAAGATTAAGAGATGAACACAGGATTGAGATATGGAATAATCTTTCTTGACAACACTTATGGAATTCCCACTAGCCTGTTATAAGTTGGCTTAAACCGTTTCGCGTTTGCTTGATGTCCGAGGGAGTTACTAACGCCTGTGGTTAGTTATTTGAGTCGAAGCATAGTCAAAGTATCGGATGGTCTTGTCTGATTAACCTGAGCTTGAGAAATATCGATAAGACGTTGGCGTTTGTCACATACAACGCAGGAGAGCGTACATAGATTGGCTATAAAGGCTGTTCGACCTCCGCTCAGTTCAGTTAGAAAACAAAATCGATAATTCTTTTTATATTTGATAAACCTCAAAAAGGCTCTTATAAAACAAACAGTACGCTCCAACAATATCCAGGAAAATGGTTGCGTCTAAAGTGACATCTTCTGTTTACTGTTAAAAATCTCGGTAATTTAGACGTAAACAAAATTCGCCAGGCAGTAGTACTAATCGTGATTAGTGTATAGTCGGAGCTCATCGAAATGACTTGGTCAACCATTAAAACAATCTCCTGACAGGGTTCAGCTGAAATAAATGAATGAAGAAAGAAAGAGAAACGTAGAAGAAAACAAACAAACCATCAAACTTGAGACTCAAATGGAACTTGTTGAAGTGCATGAGGGAAAATCTGATTCACCGCCTATTCAGTAAGTAATTACCTTACTTTCAGAGCGGTCCCTTCTAAATTCTACTTAAACTCTAACGTCTCCACTTAAACTCTGAATTATTTACTATTTATTTATTTTTTCTACAATATGAATAGATAGGTTCACCCCCCCCCACTGTCTTTTGAACAAGAGTAGAGATTTATCCCTTATTTCCTGTTTAGGATTGGATTTCCGGTTCCTTTTAAATTCTACTCCAACTGTATACTTCTAATGTCTCTGCCTAAACTGAAATTTTTACTATTTATTTATTTCCACAATAGGAGTAGATAGGTTCGCTTGTCGTCTAGTTTTCACTTCTCCATTGTTTTTTGAACAGGAGTAGAGGTTTATTCCTTGTTTCCTGTTTAAGATCGGGTTTCCGGTTCCTTCTAAATTCTACTCCAACTGTATACTTCTAATGTCATTGCCTAAACTCTGAAATTTTTACTATTTATTTATTTCCACAATAGTAAATAGGTTTAACTATCGTCCGCTTCTCACTCCACTCGGTCTTTTGAACAGAATTAGAGGTTTCTCTTTTTTGTGTTTAGGATTGGGTTTCCGGTTCCTTCTAAATTCTACTCCAACTGTATACTTCTAATGTCATTGCCTAAACTCTGAAAACTATTTTTACTATTTATTTATTTCCTTGTCGTCACAATATTGTTTTTAAATAGGTTTATTCCTTGTTTCCTGTTTATCGTTTCAGTTCCTTCTAAATTCTACCAACTGCATACTTCTAATGGTCTTTTTGAACAGAATTAGAGTTTTCTCTTTTTGTGTTTTTGAACAGGATTGGGTTTTTCCTTGTTTCCTGTTTAAAATTCGGTTCCTTCTAAATTCAACTGTATACTTCTAATGTCATTGCCTAAACTCTGAAATTTTTACTATTTATTTATTTCCCACAATAGTAGAAGGTTCCTTGTCGTCTAGTTTCACTTCTCCATTGTTTTTTTAGGTTTACTTATCGTCCTAAATTCTCTCCAACTGTATTTTACTATTTATTTATTTCTAATGTCTCTGCCTAAACTGTCTATTTATTTGAACAGAATTAGAGGCTTGTCGTCTAGTTTTCACTTTTTGTTTTTTAGGATAGAGGTTTATTCCTTGTTTCCTGTTTTCAGGTTCTGGTTCCTTCTAAATTCTACTCAACTGTATACTTCTAATGTCTAAATTGCTATTTAAACAATAGGAGTAGAAATTTTTACTATTTATTTCCATTGTTTTTTGAACAATAGTAGGTTTTATTCCTTGTTTCCTGGTTTAACTATCGTCATACTTCTAATGTCATTGCCTAAACTCGGTTTTTTGAACAGAATTAGAGGGCTTTTCGTCTTTTTTCCATTGTTTTTGAACAGGGATTAGGTTTATTCTTTGTTTCCTGTTTAAGATCAGGTTTCCAGTTCCTTCTAAATTCTACTCCAACTGTATGCTTCTAATGTCATTGCCTAAACTCTGAAATTTTTACTATTTATTTATTTATTTAGGTTCGCTTGTCGTCTAGTTTTCAATCTCCATTGTTTTTTTTGAACAATAGGTTTATTCCTTGTTTCCGATCCAGTTCCTTCTCTCAACTGTATCTTCTAATGTCATTGCCTAAACTGTATTTTGAACAGAATTAGGAGGTTTCTCTTTTTGTTTTTAGGATTCCTTGTTTCCTGTTTAAGGTCGGTTCCTTCTAAATTCTACTCCAACTGTATACTTCTAATGTCATTGCCTAAACTCTGAAATTTTTACTATTTATTTATTTCCACAATAGTAAATAGGTTTGTCGTCTATCGTCCTTGTTTCCTGTTCAAATCAGGTTTCCCACTGGTCTTTTGAACAGAATTAGAGTTCGCTTTCGTCTGATTTTTTTTTGTTTTTTTAGGATTGGTTTCGGTTCCTTCTTTTAAATTATACTCTAATGTCATTGCCTAAACTCTGAAATGATTTCTAAACTCTAGAACTTTTTACTATTTATTTATTTATTTGAACACAATCGAGTTTTCCTGTTTAAATAGGTTCACTTCCGTCAGGTTCAAATCTAATGTCATTGCTAACCCTCTGAAATTTTTTATTTATTTTTTGAACAGAAGTAGAGATTTATTCATTGTTTTTGAACAGGAGTAGGGGTTTTTTTCCTTTTTAGGAGATGGGTTTCGGTTCCTTCTAAATGGATTGAAAAAGTGCCTAAAGAGGACATTTTTTAATTTATTTACACAATATAATAATTAAATAACTAGTAAATAAAAGGTTTCTCTTTTGTGTTTTTCATGTGTAATTATATTCTATTTTAATAAATTTATTTATTTATTTACACAATGATAAATGTTCACTTTTTACCCTCCCCAGTTTTTTTACTATATATATATTGTTTTGTTTTTTAGGACGTTTTGCGTTTATGTATCAAAAAGAGGACATTTGTCATCTTTGGCGTAAACTTTCAATGTAATTATATTTTTTAATAAATCACACACGTACTATATATATATATATATATATATATATATATATATATATATATATATATATATATATATAATTGTAAAAATATAGTTTTAAACTATGCTATTCTTATGGGTTAAAGTGCTCAATATCAGGGAGAGAGCATATGTAAATATAAAAGTAGACATTGAGATGAAAGCATAGCGGCGACAGTCTGTTTCATGCTGTTTGGGCTCAACAACTTATATATATATAGATAGATAGATAGTCGAATCAAAATACAACACACATGGCCTGAAAATTTCGTTTAAGCATGAAACAGTGAGTCGCATCTGGGTGTTGACCTCAATATCCACTTTTAGATTTATATTAGCGGGGATACCCAGCGTTGCTCGGAAGATCTCTGATTTATTATTGACAATTTACTGATATTTTTCAGCCATCTTATGGAAAATAATTTTTTATTCAATCTTTAAAAAATAAACTTCATTGCTTTTTTTGGTTTGTTACAAAATAACTGAATTTAGGAAAATACCACAGCACAAATACCACGCTCGGTGGGGGTGGCTGTGTGTTTGGTTGGTATTAGGGGCCTAGCATACCCATATTTTTATTAAAAAAGACACTTTATTTTTCGATTTAAATACTAACTTAAATACTCTGTTAATGCTGTTTTCAAACAAATCAAACTGAGATAAAAGTTCATTAACCCTTTTTCAAATTATTATTAATAAAAAAGTAAAACTTAAGATATATTTAAATATATTTAATTTACTCATTTTTTTCAAGCAAAAATTATAACGAGCCTTACTTCGAAAAATAATTATTTACTATTTATTTTGGAGGGGAATTTAGATTTTTTCAGTAAATAAAGTTTTAATTTTAAACATTAATTACTAACTATTTTGAAGGAGAGTAGAAGCAAGAGACATTGAGAATTTAGTTATATTCGTATTTGAAGAGAATAAAATTAGTTAAATAAAAATTAGCAGGGACAGACATGACTTACGGTCAACATTATTCGTGTTGAATATTTGTTTTACGAATTTATTTTATTTAAATTAATTTTTGAAAAAATAAGGCTCGCTACAGTTTTTTTCCTTTAATAAAACTTAATTGAAAATTATTTACTTTTACAAACCAAAAAACGATGAAGTTTAATTTTTAAAGATTGAATAAAAATTATTTTGCATATGACAGGAAAGTATTAATAAGTCAATAGTGTACACACGAATATTTGAATAAATAAATATTAAACTTTTTGTCAAATAATTGTATTTAATATTATTCTTCTTTTAAATTTATTTTGTTTTTCAATATTCATTTATTAAAGTTACGCTTTTATTTACTATATCAATGTATAGCGTTTAGCAGAATTAAAATGTAAAAACGAACACTAATCCTAATCTGGAATAAGAATTATAACAGTTCGTTTTTACTTTTTAATTCTGAGAATTTCGAATGGATTTTAATTTTAAAATATCTTCGTAAATACAAACCATACTGTTGTGTCGGAAACCTACCACCCCTCTTGAAGATGAACTTGTCTGCGTCTGTGAACAAAGACTTTAAATAGTGGCATGTCAGTTGACATGGGGAAGACAGATAGACCGAAAGGCTCACCCGGCGTTATGCTGGGGGTTTTGACAAATATTGGATCGTTTCTTGGCCTTTGGCTGAGATTCGATCAAGGCTTCGACTAGCTTGGACTGGCTCCGGCCTGGACTTGCTAGGACAAGTCATGACCAGCTTTGACTAAGCTCTGACCAGCTTGGACATGCTTTGACCAATTTTGACCAGTGGCCTTTGAGTGGAGACACTCGGGTCTCCCACGTTAAACGACCTTGTGTCAAATCTTGACTTTGTGGGAGTCAAGTAAATACCATACCAGACAGACAGAGAGGGTAAGACCTGAGTCTATTGAGTCGTGATACAGTCTTTGACTGTAAGCGACGTTCGTCGAACTCTGCGTTAGCAGAGGAGGAAAAAGACAAAGCTTTGCCGAAGGGCAAGGTTTCGTCCGGGGAGGTAGACAGGGCCTGAACCCGTCTAGGCGGGTTCAAAGGCTATATTTTTGGCCGAGCCTACGGGCTCGGAGATAACCACGTTAAACCGGCCTTGTGCCATATTCAATCCTTGTGGGTGGATCGATAAATACTAAGACAGATTGACCGAGAAGTTCTTAGCTGAGCTAGTTATTGACTACTCAGGCGATTTCTGTACCTCTTTACCAACCTATTAAAACCCTTTTTATTGTTACGTGTTATTTGGCGTTTGTTTACTAACCCCAAATCAACATCATAACACATACATTGATAATTTTTTTTACAAGCAGCTGGTTTGGGTGATAATGAGTCTGTATATATATTTACTTTGTCATGAATTGCTGTAAGTTTTTAGCTTTAGACGGATACACACACACATACAGACAACTGCCCTTTATATAGGTATAAAATAATTAATATATATTTATGAATATTAATACGTTTATATATATATTTATTAATATATATTATATATATTTGTTTAGTGATCAAATGATAAAAAGACAATTTACTTTATACAACAAATATCTATTTCTTAGCTATTTATCTTTGTCAATGCACTTAATTCAGGCGATGATATTACCCACCGACTGAATACATTCCAGTCGTAATTTCAGTGTAAAATTCAGCTAATACCTGCAGTCAATTTGAAGATTTTTTTGTCGCCCGCCTATATATATACAGTGTAACACGGATATAAGAGAGTTGTCGGGACCGGAGAAGAAGTCTCTTATATCCGGGTTTCTCTTATATCCGGGTTTCTCTTATATCCGGGTTTGGTCTATTATATATACATTAACACAGCCTCTAATTTTGGACCAGAGAAAATCTCTCTTATATCCGGGTTACACTATATATATATATATATATATATATATATATATATGGTGTGATGGACAATTTTTCGTCTAAATTACGCAAAATTGAAAATAACAGTGACATCTCGTTATAACAGATATACAGTTCGGGGTGGGGTGCAATATGACACCATGTTTTTTATTTATTTATTTAACATAGATTTTATAAAAGAATTTTATAATCCATACAGTATTGTATACCTTGACATAATGCTGCAAAATGCAAAAGAAATTAAAAAAAATTGTTATATTAATGAAATTAATTGGAGGCGAAAAAAGTATTCGTACAACATAATAATACCTATTTAATACTTTGTAGCATATCAATTACTCAATTCAACAGAAACCAGTCTCTTTCTGTAGCTTTTAGTCAATGATTTGCAAGTTTCCATTGTATTTTACTCCATTCTTCTTTGCATATTCTCTTTAGGTCCAGGATGTTTCTTGAGCTCTTTTATTAACTTGAATTTTTAATAAACGCCACAAATTCTCTATTGGATTCAAGTCTGGAGACTGTGATGGCCATTCAAGTGTACATTGTTTTCAATAAGCCATTTTTTGTAGATTTAGCCGTATGTTTAGGGTCATTATCTTGTTGCAAAACCCATTCATTTGGGAGTCCAAGCTTTACTACTGACCCAAACAAATTATCCCACAAAATCTTTGTATATTTCTGAATTCATTCTACCATCTATTATCTCTAAATTAACTGTACCATTAGCAGAAAAAACATCCCCAAACCATGATATTGCCACCACCAAATTTCACCGTTAAGATTGTATTCTTTGGTGCAAAGGCTGTGCTGTTTTTTCTCCAAACAGAAATCCTTGAATTATGCCCAAATAGTTCAATTTTTGCTTCATATGTCCACAGAAAACTACCAAAATGATTCAGGTTTATTCTTATGCTCACAAACAAATTTTAACCATCTTTTAAAATTTAACAAATTTTAACCATCCTTATGTTTCCTCAGTAGTAGCATAGTTTTTCTTGGAGAACGTCGTCTTAGTTGATTTCTACAAAGTCTATTGCTTATTGTTGCTTCGTAACAATAACACCTGATGCTTTTAATTCATCCTGTATTTTTCTCCAAGTAGGCATTGGATTTTCTTGAATTTTGCACTGAATTCTTTTCATTGATCTGGGAGAAATCTTGCATGGTGCACCAGATCTCGATTTGTTCTCATCAGTTTTCACCTTTTTATACTTAGCAATAACAGAACTAATAGTAGTAAATGGTGTATTCAGGATACGTGTTATTTTTCCTATAGCTTTTGCCTTCCTTCCAATGTTTGATGATCAATTCTTTTTGCAAAATTGATAGTTCATTGCCTTTCCTCATCATGATAATTGTGTATGATTTGTGTGCAGAGATAACCTTATGTAAGAAATGAATTGCAGAATGTTCTAGATTGTTCTGGTAATAAGATAATCGGATTTTTATTTCTCCCAATTCTATTTACAAAAAGTACACAAAAATATCTTTAAATACTAAAGAGTAAATTTATTCAATAAAATCGCCACTGACTCCAATCATGGCCCCCAGACAATTTTGGAATCTCCTGCAACTCTTCTGGACGGTTTCCGTGTTGGTGAATGTTGTCATAATCTTTGCCTTCAGTTCATCTTTAGTGTTAAAAGGAGTTTTGATGGTCTCTCGCTCAACTGCGCCCCACACATAAGAATCAATGAGGTTTCAGTTTGCGGAGTTAGGTGGCCAGATGTAAGGGGTGATATGGTTGCAGAAATTGTATGAAAACTAAGACTGGGTTCTCCTGCTTGTGTGGCATGGTGCAGAGTCCTGTTGCCAGTCATCGGGTACGCCAGCAGCAACCCTCTTGACTCAGGGCATCACTACCTCCTCAAGGCACTTTACGTAGTTTCCACGTCGAGTCCGAGACCCCGTGGGAAGATGAACGGTAGCATAACTTTGCCATCACCAGCGATCACTCCAAACACCTTCGTAATCATCATTCGACTCATCCATCTCTTTCCGAATCCTCTGACCTATCCTCGGACACCGAAACACTCTGAAATGTTCGCACTGGAGCTTCCGGTGCGAATGCCAAGCAGTACATCATGCCGTTTCCAAATTTCTGGCGGAATGAATTGCGTCATGGTGCTCTTGTTCCTTACAGACGGTGCCCAACTGATCCTACTATATTGTGCAGTCGACAAAATCAAAAACAAACAATGCATATGCATGAAATTAAAACAATAAAATGACGACAATTTACCCATCGCAACCTATATATATATATATATATATATATATATATATATATATATATATATATATATATATATAATGTGTGAATTTAATAGGCCGGTTCATGAAATTTGAGGAATAAAAAACAATACAATGATAACAATATTGTCAATAATATTCATGGAATTTATCGTATATTAGGTCAGCCTTTTGACTAAACCGGAGCACGGTGAGAAAACTTTGTAAAATTTTGACTTTTAAAGTAATTTTAAAATCGGAATTTTTATTAAATCCACATGTAAGAAGCACACATAGACCAACTTTCGTTTTAATTATATATATATAAGACAATTTCCAAATCCCCATATATGTACATATTTGTGTGTCAACATTTATGTATATTCGAAATTATATGTGTGTTTGTGTTTGCTTGACAGCATTTTAAGTTTTGGAATATATGTTGTAAAATAATCATCTATCTATCTATCTATCTATATATATATGTTCGTTATTTATCTCTGTCTGTTCATTATCTTTCTCAGTCTGGTCATTATCTATCTATCTATCTATCTATCTATCTATCTATGTTTACATTTCACAATCTGTTCTTATCTGTTTATCCTGATAGGTTTATATGCATTTGTTTCTCTATATAAACACACACACACACACACACACACACACTCTCGCGCGCTCATGAGTAAAGTTATATGCATTTCAGTTGAAATTGTTTCTTTCTTAAGTCTGAAGCTTATGGTGTGCCTCCTTGGGGTTGGGTATGGTAGTCATGTTTTGTAGATGACTCTAGCTGGCGGGTAGCCTGGGTAGACAAGGGGCAGTTTTGGGTGGCCATCTGCAGACACAAAACCATTGTCTGTCCTTGTGTACAAACGGTGAACAATATTTCCGGCGGTGAAACAATAGCATTCGTGTGTTTCACAAAAGGCCGACAGGTCTTGCCGGGCTTAGGGTTCCAGTTGACAGGTACACCGTCTTGTTAAACGCATTATCTTTTGTTTTTATTTGTTAGAAGAGCAGTTGCAAATGGACGCTGTCGTAAGACCCCCTCCCCCCGCCAAAAAAACAACAAAACAAAAAAAACATTGGATAAAGACGCAGATGAAAGCGATAGAAGAAGATGCAATTTGCAAGTTCTATAAGAAGCGGGCTGCATGTTCAGGGGGTTGAAGGTGGGGCCGAGAATTTTTGGGGGATCTGAGAAAATGTTTTCATACGTCGAAGACTAGCATTCATATTTTGTATAAGTCGTAATGGATAAAAACAGGATGATTAATGAAAAAGTGAAAGGGACGTCGAAATAAACTATTTTCCTATCAGCGGTTCTGATCAGTTCAGCACTAAGAGATTGAGCTACGAGATTTTGGGTAGGTTTCAAGACCGTTTACTGTTTGTTTTTTTTTTATGACCAAGGATTGTGAGGAAAGCAGTCAGTTATTGTTATATAACGTACCTATGAACACTAATGGGTATTTCCCAGTCCTCATAAATACGTAGTCGACCACTAGCAGTGGATTACCTACTTCACGCCGTATAAGTTCAAAAGCAGCATACAGACAAACCTCTCATCTGCGTACTAATACGTTTGACACTATTGTATGTGGGGGTAATATGATGTCTAAGTAGTCCACCACTAGCAGTGGTTTACCTACTTCACGCCGCTGGCGAGTATTATATTTTGTTGATTTTATAAAGATTACCATTTCATTTCCAACCTCCGTTTTGGTTATTCATCATTCAATAACCCTTTCTAGGTTAGAACAGTTATATAATATTAACGAAATAAATAACCCGCCAGTGGCAATGTTGCTTTGATTGTCTTCAAATTACTGCCATTGGGGTATCATACATTTATCCAGGCGTTCTTTCCATATTTTAAAACAGCTTAGAAAATCCTCTACGGGTATTGCTATCAGCTGTCTCATGGTGCCCTCTTTAATCTTGTTGACAGTATTTCAATGGGGATTTTAGTTTCGGCAAAAGCCAGAAGTCGCAGGATTTCCTAATTTTGATTGCATATGAGAAACTGGCAGATCTGGATGATGCGATGTTTGCACCCTCCACACCACCAAAAAAAAAAAAAAAATCTACACGTGAAAATGAAAACTGATCAGAGGCATTGTCATGATGAATGCGACCATTACACAGTGTACGAGTTCAAGCAGTGACCTCAATATGATGAGTAACCTCATAATGTGAGTCATATAGGAATAACGTGTCGCTACAGATACTTGGGGTTTGAACACGGATTGCCAGAGAGCAAGCACAGTCGACCTCATCTTGAAATAAGATCACGTGATGGGTAAAGGAATATATATATATATATATATATATATATATATATATATATATATATATAGGAAATAGCGGTGTCTGACTGGGTATTGTTAGAAGTCGTTACTATTAGTGTAGCTGTGATTTACAAAGACTCTCTTAGAAACGGTCACGACAAAAGTGAGCAACGATGAAGTTCTAGAGACGATGGTAACAAAAACAAAAATGACACTTCTACTTAACACCAGGAAGAGACAGTTGAAATTTCTGGGGTACATAATAAGGAAAGAGAGCTTGGAAAATTTGATACTCACAGGACAAATTGAAGGTAAGAGAAACAAAGGAAAGCAACGCATGATCTCCCTGACGAGCTTAATTGAATGGATGGCGGAGCAGGGTTTGGGAGAGTTGGCGAAAAGAAAAAAAGAGTATTGAGAGCTACAAAGGACAGGAAATTTTGGAGAACTATGATAGGCAACATCCCGAAGGCACATGCCACAAGGAAGAAGAAGAAAAAATGTTTCTTCCGATAGGTTACCTCGTTATGTAAAATTCTCATCTCCCAGCTCTTTTGATATTCAAATTGACTGGATGTGCATAAATTGTTCGATTTCCGAACGTATTTGTCTTTAGTCTCGTAAGATCATGACATATCTATTTTTTAATCGATTTCGTCCCAAGCAAGGCAGTAAAGCCACTGAGACGCAAGGGTGTGGAAGAGTTAGAAACAGAAACATTCTTAATGAGAAAGAACAAAAGAGTAATCAGGAGGACAGTAAATAGCGATTGACATTACATTTAAACTTTTGAAGATTAAAGTTAACTGGAAAGCATGGAGCTGGAAGGGAGTTTCACAAGCGAGAAGTGCGAGAAAAGAAACTCTTAGTATAGAACTTACGGTTACATCTAGCCAACTGCAAATTGATAAGACATCGTCACCGGTCTAGTACTGCGCTTAAATCCTAAGAGTCTAGGTACCATAGCGAAGAGCCCACCCGAACAATTACCATGAAAGTATTTATAGAAAAGGCACAAGATGGCAGCCTTGCAGCAGTGGAAAAGTGACTGAAGCCGAGACGCCAGAACAGGATCAGTAATATTGTTGTTTCTTGTTTTGATTTTATCAAGGAACTCTAGGTAAATAGCAGGAGCACCAGACCAAAACGTGGCAGCAATATTCTAAGCATGGATGAATGGTAGACTTGTAGATATGCAAGATAGATTCTGGAGAGAAAAATTGTGCAGTACGGTACAGTGAACCAACTTTCTTAACAGCTGACCATGTAATGGGTTCAATATTTTTCTATTTCATTTCAGCTGAGATCGTTAGCCCAAGAAGACACAACGAGTCACTCTCCTGGAGATCAGCATCGGCTATCCTGATGGAGGGCAGAGTTAAGTCTCTCAGATGAGCACAGTAAGGTTTTAGGGGCGTTAAAGTTAACAAGACATCCTTTGTTCCCGTTAACAACAGACCGAAGGTCGCTTTGGATATCAGTTGCTCTATATGGATAACATGCATAGCGCTGTCAGCTGTATATGTGTGTACACGCCTATATGTATGTATGTACGTGTATATGTTATTGTGTATGTGTGTATACGCATGTGTTTTTGAACATAGAAATATAGGTCCTTGCTAGATTAGATAATCGTTATATTTATTTTTATATGTTTATATTTGATTTGTAACCTGTAGTCGATATTAATTTTGTCAAATTTTCTTAATTACACAGCGGCACTTTTAATAAATGCCCTTCAGTTTTAGTTCCAACCCGCCCCATCTCTCTCCCCCACCCCTTTTTCTTTTCTTTTCTTTTCTTCTCCCTCCCTCTTCTTCTGATCTTTAAGATTAGATCGTCTATTGTGTATGTCACCACAAAATGTATCCTTTCCGGTTACATCTTTAATGTATTAGACATCCGACAACATTCATATTTCTCTCACTTAAACCTTCTTTGACTCACTTCTCTAAAACTTCTCTCTGTTAAGTTTTAATCCCCCATCTTCTCTCGTCTGTTACCCCTCTCTTTAGCTCTAACATTCATCCCACACTCTCATACTTACACTCTCTCTAAATTCTATTTTTTATTTCCGGAGTTGTTTTTCTTTGTTTTCTTTTTGAATTTGTAGGTCTGATGAATTGGATCGTATTTACGATTCCAATGGAATAAATTATGACCATGGAATATTAGTGTTTAAGCCTTTTTATTATATATATATATATATATATATATATATATATATATTAATCCTGTCATATTCACGTGTCGGTAAAAAATTGATGGAGAAAGAGGGTGTAATTGTTCTCATTCCTTTTATTTTCCAAAGTACATTCAATCTCATTCAAGATCATCTTACTTTTGCATTCCTAAATATACAAAATAGTATATATCAATATTTAACAAAAGCTTTTCCAGTGTAGTTTAGCTCCCTCTGTTTCAGATATGTTACCTTGGACTAATTTAAATCCCAGTTCTCCAAAAATGCTAAATGATTGGCAAGGTTTGAAATAGTCCAATGTAGTTAAACCAAAACAGAACAAAACCTGAAGTTTGTACTGTTTATCCACGATTTTGATCCTTGTGTACAAAATCATTTCATTTAAGAATATTTGATTGAATACTCGAGACATATTATGGTTATTTATTTTGATTTTGACCCGCTCATATTCGCATATCAGTGTTTTAGTGTTGATGGAGAAAATTATACATATATATATATATATATATATATATATATATATATATATATATATATATATATATAGGCATACTTCGATTAATGTGTTTTTGCTTAGTGCGCTAAAATTTTTCTATACCAAAAGTCCATTAGTGCATACATAATACACGATTAGTGTGATAAAACATTCTTCAGTTTAACCATAGTAATTGAAAATTTATTTTTTAATGTATACATTACCCACACTAATTCCTATATATATATATATATATATATATATATGTCCCGGAAAGGGATATGATTGTTCGAAGTAGCAAAGTGGTTTTGGACTACTGTAACCGTGTAGGACAATCTAGCAGGTAACCGTAATAGACTGGTCCTCGTCGTAGTGGTAGGCAATAGGTGACGACAATAGGCGTACTCAATAGTCGTCGTCCTGTACCTTCACATCAGTCTGTATTTATGACTGACACCAGCCAATCATATTACTGTGTGGGGAACTAGGTGTATGCATATTCATTACATATATATATATATATATATATATATATATATATATATATATATATATATATATATATATATATTTGAACGGGATAAGGAAAGAACATTCTGTCTGGATTTAAGCCCACATCACTGAAAAATGGGCTACCAAAGTACACGATATACCTATCCTAATTTTATTTTCAAAATAGCACGAAAGTAAAAGATTCATATAGCCTTTTCTGAAATGAATTTAAGGTAAACCCTTGTTCAATTTTTCAGAATGGGTTGAAAGTAAAAGATCTAAATATCTTTATGTCAGTCAATGTGTTGAAAGTAAAAACACATTGACTGACATAAAGATATTTAGATCTTTTACTTTCAACCCATTCGAAAAAATTGGACAATGTTTAAATTGTTTTAAAAAAGACTACATGGATCTTTTTGCTTTCGAGCCATTTTGTAATTATGAATAGGATTTACCTTAAATTCAATGCAGAGAAGTTGGGAGAATGTTTAAATAAATTGAAAAAAGAACTAGAAAATTGTAAAGAAATGATACAGAATAAATATTAACGGCTTTTTTTTCTTACAAAATTCGCACAATTTCATTTTTTCTTTCATCACGAGAAACGCTAGCTTATCAGATAAAGTACTAATGATTTATTAGTATGGATTAAGCATACAAACAAATACACGTACACATTACTTTCTTTCGTTTTTGATGAAGACTAGAAAAGGAGAAACGCGTAATCTAATTTCAATGAAGTTGTTTTCGATTTATATATATATATATATATATATATATATTTAATAAAAGGTCTTTCACTTCGTAAAATACATCTATTGGATCAGTGATGTTTCAAGCCGAGGTTCATTAGGGGTTCCGGGTCTTTCAATATCATACCCCCTCGACACCGTGCACACCATACGACTCTTCTTGGCAATTTATTGTCCAATACCGGGTGACTTCCGGTTCACTTAACTCATGTTTACTTTAAAGTTTCGTAGTTATAGATGCAATTATTCTTCAGAATAGAGTCAAACTGACTCTGTTTTGAAGTCTAGTTACATGTATGTTACTATGAATCTTTGAAGTAAACATGAATTAAATGAAAAACTTTTTTTTTATTAATTCTATTAATGCTCTATCATTATCTTCGATATTGAGCACTCTACCACAAAGTTTGCTTGCCTTTATTAGCAACCACTGAAAAACCTGTACTTTTGACTTCAAAAACAGTCTTCAAAATTACTATATATATATATATATATATATTAAATTCCCAGATGATTTCTGTGGACAAGACAGATTGGTATAAAATGACAATTGGAAAAAAAATCATAGATTTTGCCGACGTCTTCCGACTTTTTCAAGGCAAAAATGAAATCGAAATGTTTTTGTTGTTATAGTTACATTAAAAAAATCCAGATTTAAAAAGATAGACGCTTCTGTCTAAGCCTTTTTTTCTGGTTAATGTAAATTACCTTTATAGTAAGGGATTTTTTTTCTCCATGTCGACAATATAGTTAAATTCCCAGATGAATTCCGTGGACAAGACACAAACACACACACACACACACACACACACACACATATATATATATATATATATATATATATATATATAGGGTGACCCAAGAAACGGGACTTTTTAACAATCCATTAAAGCCAAGAGTGATGGAAGAAAAATATTTTATTCATAGTAATTGAAACCTTAAAACATGCCATTTAAGAAACAATGATGGAATTTTCATTTTTTAAAAATTACGTCCTGTAGATGGCGTCCTCCTGTACGAATGCATTCTTGGAATCTGCTGTTGAGATTCCTCATGGACTCCTGCAACATCTCAGCTGGGATACTGTGAATTTCTTCTTGAATTCTAAATGGCGAAATGTGTACTTGCTCAAGGTCACAGTCTCGCAGTGTTGCCACTTGCTCATGTCTGGCAATACGCACTTCAAAAATTCCCATTTTTTGGGGGTCACCCTGTGTATGATAGGATAAAGAACAAATAGGACGCGTTTATCAAGGTGGTTATAGTGTCTTTTTTATGTCGTTTCCATGTTCGGACAAAATGAATTCAAATCAAATATGAATTATTCTATCTTTCTGTCGGATTCTAATTCATGAATTTTAACTTTAAGATTATCCACAAGAGTGATGGAACGTGAATCTCTTAGCCATTCGGCAAATTCATCTTCGCAAAAGTAATAAATGAATATATCTTTCAAATTGTTTGCCTGCTTCCGGACGTGGCACGCGCAAAGGTTTATTCACCTGAGTGTCAGCTATTGAACTGTGTAAGAAGCGGGAAATATTTATATTTGGGGAAAGAGTGCAAGTAGCAAATCTAACTCGAAGAGAAAATAATGACATTATCAAGATACTGACGTTTCACACAACGCCAAACAAAAGGTTAGGAAGGAAACCTCCATCAATACTGAAAAGAGCAATAACAGTTAGTGGACTTGAGAAATTTATTTTTCTGAAAAATTGTTCCCAGAGGAAATATTTGATAAATTTCAATCGACAGCTGCACTGACTTCTCGGTCAATGACTACCGAATGTTTCCTTATAAGGAAACGGCTAATATTACCATTATATCAGAAAAATCCGATGCACTTCACTTTCATAGAACAACAAATAATTTTAACTAACCAACTCTCTTTTTGTGATATGACATATGACGATCACTTTTAAAATGTTTTAACTCGTTTTGTATTGGTAATTTTGTTTTATTGGCCGCTACATCCATATCGTTGAATCACACTCATTTCCCCCATATTCATGATGTAAAACATTCCACTTCAATAGCTTTTTTTACCAAGACCTACCACGTTGTAGAATAGACTCTTACGTGTATATTTCTCTGGATATTACACTCTTAACTTCTTCATGTCAAGGGTCAATCTTTATCTCTTCAATCATAATCATCTCCTCCTACAAACCCCTCTTTCATTCATATCATACACTTCATTAACCTTAACAATCCTAACAGTAAACCTCTACAATACACTCTTACTTTTTAAAGTCAAGGGTCAATCATTATCTATCCTCCTTATCCTCATAATCTTTAAACTCCTACACCCTCCTCTTTCATTCAGATCACAATTCATTCATCATAACCATTTAATAGTAACTATCTACACTACAATCTTAACCTCTTCAATTCATGGGTCAGTCTTTATCTATCCTCCTTATTCTCATAATTGTCACTTCCTGTCACCTCCTCGTTCATCCATATCTCACACCTAATTCATCATAACCATTTTGAAAATTAACCCTCTACACTACAATATTAACCTCTTTAAAACAAGGGTCAATTATTATCTATCCTCCTTATTCTCTTAATCTTCATTTTCTACTACCTCCCCTTTCACACATATCAACCACCTCATTCCTCATTACCATTTTAACAGTAACCCTCTACTTTGAGTTGATCTCGAGCCTTCTGTGGAACGAACTTTTGGATAAAATCGATAACTGCTGAAAAAAAAATGTATCTCGTCACGAGCACATGGTCCAGTGGATAAAGACGTTGGTTAGATCCAGTGGCTAGACCCAAAGAGATGTGATTTCAATACCAGGCCACAAAAAATGGTGACCCCCCCCCCAAAAAAAAATCTTGGAGTGTTGAGTTAAAGGGAAATAACTGAGACACCCAGAAGAAGCACGACACGTGGAACTAGAACAAATTATCCCGGCGGACGAAATAAAGGGTTCGATCCGAAATTCCAATCACCTGACGAAAGCAGGAACGTACAACGGCCGAAACGTTGTGAATATGTCAATGAAGATGAGGATAACAGTCCGAATAATGTAAATAATGTAAGTAATCATAATACCTCACTTCAGAGATATAAACAGATCATGTATCTCGTGTTGTACAATAAAATAATTATTTTTCTTAGCCCAATCTGATACATGGTCATCGACAATAGAGGGCTATCCATTAAAGATGACACTTATATATAATGGCTTGTGAGACCAGATAGTTAGTTATTATTATACAGGTGCTCAAATCAGACACAAGTTTATATAGGTTTACAATACTATGGTTTGCAATGAAGATCGAACTCATGAGTAGTGCTTTGGTAGAAGAGATTGCTAACCACTGCAAGTCTTTCTAACTGTTCTGTAGCAAATTTATTAAAAGAAAAGAAAAGATTTTCATCATAATGACGATAAAACACAAATTAAGATTATCTTTGTTTTATTGATCTCGACTAAGAGGCGAAAATCAGTCTAAAAATGTCCTGAAATCCAAACTCTCAGTATTTCGTACTTATCTTGAGGTCTCCTCGAATTTGATATCTATCGCGTACATTTCCAAAGAGTCGACAGAATTTTACTCTTACTAGACTAAGGTCTTTAAACAAAGAGAGACACTTCTTATTTTGCCACAAAGCGTGTGGCAGAAAATAGAATATTTTTCTTGGGAGACGCGTTTAATGAAGTCTTAATCCGTGGATAGGGGTTGATTTAATAACTGGTCATTTAAAAAACTGAAACCTCCCTCTTCTCCCTAGGGTTTTGTCAATTAATCTAGTGTCCGACCTGTGCCTGGTGGCAAATGGACGTCGTACTTTCTCTTACACTTTTCCCCCTTTTGTATCATTTTCAAGTTGTTCACTTATTCGAACCGTTTTATTTTGTGGTTTTTCTATTTCCATTTTTTTGTTTTTACGTTTCCATTATCGAATTGTGTAGATGCATGTAACATTTTACCTACCAACTTATCTATCTTTACATTTTCTCACTTTATTTGTTTGTTCACGTCTATCTTAGTCTATTCATTCTCTCTCTCTCTCTATTTATCTCAATGCTTTCATCTCTCTCTCTCTCTCGATTATCTCAGTCTGTCCATCTCTCTCTCCCTATCTCTATTTATCCGTTTCAACACTCTATATCAATTTTTTTCGTCTCCTTCTCTTCTCTATCTTAGTCTGTTCATCTCTCTCTCTCATATATATATATATATATATATATATATATATATATATATATATATATACTGTTGTTGTGCTATATTTATGGGATAAAATTGTTTCAATATCAGAGATAGAGCGTGTAAATATAAAAGTGAACATTGAAGTCAACACTTAGAGGCGACAGGCTGTTTCATGCTAGACGCGTCTGCATGAAACAACCTGTCGCCATTAAGTGTTGACTTCAATATTCACTTATATATATATATCAGACTGTTCATCTATTTATCTCTCTCTCTCTCTTTATATAATGTGTGTGTATTGATATAATAGGAAAGAAAAGTTAGATTAATGATCCAAAGTTCTTTAGTATTTGTTTTTATTTTCAAAAAAACAGTGCTCGATACAGAAGTAGAGCTTAAAATTATAATTATTTTTTAAAATATGATTCCATCGCGACACAGAAATTGCTATGCTTCGAAACTGAAAATCAAGTCCTAAAGTTTAATTTCAAAATTAAACTTGAAATTTAGAGCAACGCTTCATTCTCAAGCGATGTTTAGAAAAAAAAATCGTTAGTTATTTTTTAAACATCGCTTGAGAATGAAACGTTGCTCTAAATTTCAATTTTGATTTAAACTTTAGGACTTGATTTTCAGTTTCGAAACATAGCAATTTCTGTGTGGAAATATTTTAAAATATATATATATATATATATATATATATATATATATATATATAATATAATTAGGCATCTGACAACATTCATATTTCCCCCTTCCACTCACCTCTATAAAACTCCTCTCTGTAAAGTTTTAATCTCCCACCTTCTCTCGTCTGTTACCCCTCTCTTTAGCTCTAACATTCGTCCCACACTCTCATACTTACACTCTCTCTAAATTCTATTTTTATTTCCGGAGTTGTTTTTTTTTCTGTTTTCTTTTTGAATTTGTAGGTCTGATGAATTGGATCGTATTTACGACCATGGAATATTAGTCTTTAAGCCTTTTTATTAAATATATATATCTTTTTTTAATCATTTCACGCCAGGTAAGGCAGTGAAGCCAATAAGATACAAGGGGTTACTTAGTGTGAAAGAATATAAAAAAGAAAAATATTAAGGAGAGGGCCATTGCATTTAGTATCTGTGTTTACATTTCTCCATTTATCTGTTTATCTCTTTATTTTTTTAATCACTTCATCCCAAACAAGGCAATAAAGCAACTAAAATGCAAAGAGTTACTGAGTGTGAAAAATATAAGAAAAGGAAAAACATCATTACGGAGACATAAAAATAACCAGAATAAAGAAAAGAGAAGATAACGAATGGCATTGCATTTAGATTTTTGAAGATATATCTATCTTTCTATCTATCTCAATCTCTTCATTAACTACCTATTCCAGTGTATTTATTGTCTATCTATCTACCCCAATCTGTTCACTATTGATCTCAATTTATTTATCCAAATCTATCTATCTATCTATCTATCTATCTATCTATCTATCTATCTATCTATCTATCTATCAAAAAATAAGGCTATAAAGCCACTTAAAAACAAAGAGTTTCTTCTGTATGTGAAAGAATATGAGATAAAGAAAATCGTTCTTAAGGAGAGAGAAATATAAAACAACAGGAATTTATATATATATATATATATAATGTGTGTGTGTTCGACTAACGAACATATATATTAATCTTTTCGTCTCTCCCTCTACATTCTTCAGTCTGTTCATCTCTCTTACCCTATCTATCTATTTAACCAATCCATATATCTATCTTAATTTGTACTTCTATCTATCTATCTATCTATCTATCTATCTATCTATCTATCTCAGTCTGTTCATTATCTGTCTATCTATCTATCTATCGCCCCCCACCCGCCCGCTCAAATCGTTTCCAAACTTGTTATATGTTATTTCGTACGCGAATAAAATGGTTTACATTGGGTTAAACGAAAGCAAGCTTCGAGACTCGCCTGTTTCAGCATAAATGAAGGGCGTATAAATCTCGCTGTATTAAAGAAAAGGAAGAAAAAATGAAGCAGGAAAAGAAAACGTGACCCTCCAAAAAGCAGAGTAAACATACTTGAACAACAAGTCAATAAGCGTCGTAAAGATTGAGGCGGGTGCGAACAATTGCCGTCGCCATCTTGTTTACCCACTCTATAGCTTTTCCCCGTTCTTTGTTTTGCCTCAATCTCTTTCCAGCGACGTCATGTTTTCGTTTGGCTCCCTCTCTACCTTTGCTCTCCTTTTTATTAGCGCAACAGTGAGGCTCGTTAGTCTATTGTGCGACATGGACCTTTCTCTCTTACGCAAAACAACCCCTGCGTTAATCAGAGCCTAAAAAGTGGCTGGCACTCACTCAAATCACCCGAATCAGCCAGCAACCTAGGTTACAGTCTGGCACGGCGGAATGTTTTCCTTCCAGACCCAGTGCCTTTTCAATCCGATCTATTTCTAATTATATGAAATTTGTAAGAAAGGATTGAATTAATGGCAGCCGAGGAAAGGGAGACTCGACCCTAACCGAAGACACTCATTTGGATCTTAAATTAATACGAGAGAAGTGAAACAAGGAAGAAAATGAAATAGAAAAAGAAATTTAGAAAAAAAAGAAGAAAAAGGCCGACGAGAACAACAAAGATGGAAGGATTTGTATTTAAAAAAAATCACGAAAAAATCACTCCCTGGAAATAAAATAAGCTTACTGCTGCTGGGTGCATCCTTGAGTGGTTTGGGTGATGCGGGTACATTGCACAGGTGAGGCTATTGAGCATATATGATGAGCAAGAACCCTAAGTGAAAAGCCCCCATGATCAATCGGCACTTAGTGTAAAATAAAAGATTTTTCAAGGACTAGACCCGATAAACCGTAATGGCGTTAATATTGTGTAAATTGTCGTCTGCTTCCTTAGATCTCTTCTTTGTTCGTCTGACGCGTTGTTAAGTTGAGTTTCGTTATTTCTTACACAAGTTTCTTTTTAGCGTAAAACGTATTCGATTTGAGATATGTATTAACTTTACTGGTACTAGATTACTGTTATTACTATACAAGCGCAGATCAATAAGTCTGAAACTTGATATGGAGTTACCTGTATTTTGATCTGCGTAATGTTTAATATCTATGATTACACCAAATTTTTTTAATTAAGCAACTTATGATTTTGACCGGGCTGCTTAATATTTACACATGTTACTGGTGTTTTTATTGTTGGTAAAGAAGCTTTTGTTAATGAAAATAATGTTATAATCAGAAATAAAAATCCCAATCGTAGTTAAAATCATTGCGTGTTTTCTTAACGGTACTACTCATTTAGCGATAAAAGCCAGGATTTTCAAATATCGGCGCTATACAATCTTTCAACTTTATTGATTGTGTGAAAAATTTGATTTTTTTACGGCTTATCAACCTTGTTCAAGTTATTTAAAGCCCGAAAATATTTTTATTGTAAGAATTGTGTTGAAGATGATTATGATTTACTGATACATGTCCTACTACTTAATCCATAGCTGAGGGATAAGAAGTTTATTCATACCTTTCCCAAGGCGTAAGTGAATTTAACGAACCGGACTGGAATTCGAACTCGGCTCTACGATTTCCAATTCCGAGACGTTATTTACCCACCCGCACACCCAAGCTTACAGTACATGTTATTCCCAAGCGGTCACCCATTTTGGTACGGACCAAGCTCGAAGTTAGTTAACTTGGGTGGTCATGCGAGAACCGGTGTGTGAAGAAGAATTCTAGTTAAAATATATATATATATGTATATATATATATATATATATATATATATATATATAAATCCAGTTTCATATATTTGATTTTATTAAAATTCTTAAAAAAGCATTTTAAAATAATAATAAAAAAAATGCCGGGTGGAGGAGGATACAGTTATAGCGGTATAAAGAGAAAAACTGTCCTTTTAGTCTAACCGTTTTTTTGGGGTGGGTGGGGGCGGTAACATTTGTTAAACTTTGCCTTTACTTGTTTTACAACTTAATTCGAGAGAAGACCGAATGATTTATCAACCGAAACACTATAAAAAATAGATATTTTTTCGTAATTTTTCGGTTGAGACAATCTCAGTCAATGACATATTTGGGTGCTACTATAGTTTGATATCTAGCGAGACATTTGCGACCTACCGTAAATGACGATGCACTCTGCCAAACAACCTATTTACGGCCTCAATCACTTATGTGCCATGCGTGATACATGCTTACGCGATCATGTATTTTTTGATACATGACTGACGAGGCAATTTTTTTCCTGCAGTAGGTTGCCATTTCTTTCTACGGTAGACCAGTTGTCACCCAAGACTATAGAATCCGGTCTGTCCTGCTATTTACCCATAGCTGGGGGGAGGAGAAGAGGATTCATACCTTTCCCAAGGGTATTAGAACATAAGTGAATATAATGGATTCAACTGGAATTCGTACTCCGTTATCCGAGACGCTATCCATTACTCCACCGTTCCTACAGAAATGAATTCCTCAAGCTACATACAATTATTTTAACCTAAAGAGTTGGGTATTTATCTAATTTGTATTCATAAAGGAGATATTTATATAATTTCATTACAAAACGAAAAAGCTAACGTCAGACAAAATAATCTGAAGAAGAAGCAGTGTCCTTTTTAGGGGTTAGGGATTTTAACATATTTTATATTTCTAACAGTTGGTAAATATCATACCATAGTAGAAAATGAATAGTAGATATCATACTATAGTAGAAAATGAATAGTAGATATCATACTATAGTAGAAAATGAATAGTAGATATCATACTATAGTAGAAAATGGACAGTAGATATTATACTATAGTAGAAGATGGACGGTAGATATCATACTATAGTAGGAAAATGGACGGTAGATATCCTATAGTAGAAAATGGATAGTAGATATCATACTATAGTAGAAAATGGACGGTAGATATCATACTATAGTAGAAAAATGGGCGGTAGATATACTATAGTAGAAAAATGGACAGTAGATATCATACTATAGTAGGAAAATGGACGGTAGATATCATACTATAGTAGGAAAATGGACGGTAGATATCATACTATAGTAGAAAAATGGGCGGTAGATATACCATAGTAGAAAAATGGACGGTAGATATCATACTATAGTAGGAAAATGGACGGTAGATATCATACTATAGTAGGAAAATGGACGGTAGATATACTATAGTAGAAAATGGACGGTAGATATCATACTATGGTAGGAAAATGGACGGTAGATATCATACTATAGTAGGAAAATGGACGGTAGATATCATACTATAGTAGGAAAATGGACGGTAGATATCATACTATAGTAGAAAAATGGGCGGTAGATATACCATAGTAGAAAAATGGACAGTAGATATCATACTATAGTAGGAAAATGGACGTGTAGATATCATACTATAGTAGGGAAAATGGACGGTAGATATACTATAGTAGAAAATGGACGGTAGATATCATACTATGGTAGGAAAATGGACGGTAGATATCATACTATAGTAGGAAAATGGACGGTAGATATACTATAGTAGAAAATGGACGGTAGATATCATACTATAGTAGGAAAATGGACGGTAGATATCATACTATAGTAGGAAAATGGACGGTAGATATACTATAGTAGAAAATGGACGGTAGATATCATACTATAGTAGGAAAATGGACGGTAGATATCATACTATAGTAGAAAAATGGACGGTAGATATACTATAGTAGAAAATGGACGGTAGATATCATACTATAGTAGGAAAATGGACGGTAGATATACTATAGTAGAAAATGGACGGTAGATATCATACTATAGTAGGAAAATGGACGGTAGATATCATACTATAGTAGAAAATGGACGGTAGATATCATACTATAGTAGAAAAATGGACGGTAGATATACTATAGTAGAAAATGGACGGTAGATATCATACTATAGTAGAAAATGGACGGTAGATATCATACTATAGTAGAAAAATGGACGGTAGATATCATACTATAGTAGAAAATGGACGGTAGATATACTATAGTAGAAAATGGACGGTAGATATCATACTATAGTAGGAAAATGGACGGTAGATATCATACTATAGTACCACCCATATTTAATGGTGAGCTCTGAAAGAGAACCGAAACCCGCCTTAGACAAAGTAGTAAAGGAAAATTAGAAGAAAGGACTAAGTACTGTGAGAAGATGTAAAACTTATTTATCAGCAAAAGAGACAACCTAAGGTCTCTGCTATGAATTCTTCTATGTGTCGCATCCCTTCAGGAAAAAGGCGATTATGACTCTCCAGAAGTTCCTATCACGTGTGGCTCTTAGCAGTTTCTCTTCCTTTCCTAAGGCTCTTGCTTCCCGTTCTTCCACTCGTTCACACAACCTCGTCAGGTAAATGGCTCTTTGCCATCTCCCCCTGTCTCTCTCTTACCTTCGATATGCCCCATAAGGGTTAAGCTTTCTAAGATCTCCATTCTCATATCATCCTGGGTATGATGATAAAGAAGGCCTCTGATGGAAGACTGTGGGATTTGAGGAGCATAGAACCACCTCTTAATTGCAGTTGTCCACTCTGACCCGGGGTGGTAGCACCTGTTAGGGTATGATATGGGCGTATAAAGAACCCCCAAGCAAAAATGAAAACACCAGGAAAGTATGAAAAATAGATTTTTATAGTAAAAACACCAGCAATACATTTTTATAAAAAATTACCAACAATTGATTTTTGTAGTGAAAAGACCAACAATATATTTTTTATAAAAAAAGACCAACAATATATTTTTATATATAAAAAAAAGACCAACAATATATTTTTATATATAAAAAAAGACCAACAATATATTTTTATATATAAAAAGACCAGCAATATATATGTATAAAGACATTTTTATGTTTAACATTCTTTTTATAGATACAAGTATTTTAGTAAATGCTCTGTTTATAAAAAATCGTATTAAATAACATTTACCGGCCTGAATGTCCGAGAAATTTCCATAGAAAATATTCGTCCTTTGACAGGATTCGAACCTGCATCCTATACTGAACCGTCAATTAGCTTGCCGTGCCTAACCGCTCGGCCACAAAGGATCGTTCGATTGGCAAGATCGAATTTACTGCTTATAAACTTCAATCTTCCCTGAATCTCTCACGTACATTCATAACTGCTCATGCTAAATGACGGTTCCGTATAGGATGCAGGTTCGAATGCTGTCAAAGGCCAGCGATACATTTTTTTTTATATAAAAAAAAAAAGCCAACGATACATTTTTTTTTTATAAAAAAAAAGGCCAACGATACATATTTTTTTTATAAAAAAAGACCAACAATACATTTTTATAGTAACATTGAAGACATGGCAGATATTGTCCAAAAAAAAAAAAAAAAAGAAAAAGTAAATAATTTGCAGTGAATAATCCCGTATCATTTAAGGCGAAATGGAGTACTTTGTCATATTTGGACGGAAGCTTACCAGTCCTTACTTTCCAGTCTCGATAGAGTTCGAAAGCGTCTCTGAGTCCTTGTGAGTGATGAATTATTTTCCAGCCCCCAACCTCTTTCGCCCAAGCGGGATGTGGCAATCCTCTCACTGCTCTATCGCTACTTCCATGGAAAGTGCTCGGGCGAACTGCATTTCTTCGTTCCGGCAGGTCTAACCTTCACGGCAAGGACCCCACATGCCACTTACATTGTAGCAAACCACCCATATTCCCCCGGTGAGAAGTAAGTTCCACTCGAACAGCTTCTTTCCGCGAACAACTGCTTTAGGGAACCGATTCTCAATAGGGTGTTTCTCCGATCACTACAATCCTAACATGTTCGAGTCATCAGTTATCTTTCCATTCTATCCATATAAACCGCCCCTTAATGTAATCTTCTATCTCGGGTGCAGCCCCGGCCTTCTACTGGGTGAACCTTACTGTAAAAAAACAAAACAAAACAAAAAAAAAACAAAAACAAAAAAAAACACTTTTTCACTCTTCGTTTAACTTTGTAAGATTTGGTAAAAAAATGGAGCTAAGTATAATTTAATCATGAAATAATGTCACTCCCTTGAATTATAAAGTTTGAATTTTGATATTTAGATTTTGGTTTGTAGTGTAGTGTTACTGACTCATGGGAAGTAGTATGCACTCAACTGCCTCATGGGTAATAGCCGTAGCTATTTATAGTCTTTGTGACTTCCTGTGTAAATTTGTCACCTCATCTCTTTATACCGAAAAGGTTTTATTCCCTTATTTTCCATGATACTTCTTTTTTTCTCTTCACTATCTCCCTTCATTTTCTTTCAGAGATTGCTTAGATATAGGATTTTTTTCTTTTTTATAGAGATGTTCCTCCAACGATTTTTTCATGAACTTAGTTCTCTCTGTGCTTTCACTTACAATCAGTTGGAATTACTGGGAAACGTAATGAGGAAAGAGTGCTTCGAGAATGTAACACTCACAAGACATATCGAAAGTAAGAGAAGCAGGTTCAGCTGACGAATGTTGAAAATCCGATGGACAAAAATTGTGGGACAACGAGAAGGTTTTAAGGAAAACAGCAACTAATAAGAAAATGTACACTTACAATAAAAAAGAAAACAGTTGAAACTTCTGAGATACATAATGAGAACAGAGGGCGTAGATAATTTAACACTCATAAGATATACATCAAAACCTAGCTTCTTTGTGCCTTTTCTATAAATGCTTTTATTTTTTTTTCATTTTTTACAGTAAGGTTCACCCTGTAGAAGGATCGGGGGCCACTTGAGGTAGTCAGTTACATTAAGAGGCAGTTTATACGGATAGGAAGGGAAGATAACGATTAACCTTAGACTTAAAAAAGGTTCAAATTAGAGCGATCTAAGAAACATCTAGGAAGTCTGTTCCGCAGAACAGTGGAACTTACTTCTGACCCATGGAATACAGAGGAAATATGGGTGGTTTCCTTTAATGTAAATGACATAGTGTACCCTCGTCGTGAAGGTTAGGACAAGCGGAACCAAGGAATATAGTTCATCTAAGCAGTGAGAGGCTCGCCACTTCCCGCCTGTGAGTGTGAGGCTGGAGCGTAGAAAATAATTCGTCATCCACAATATCTCAGAGACGCTTTTGAACACTATCGAGACTGGAGAGTGAGGATTGGGCAGCTCCCCATCAAATATGGTAACAGTACTTCATTTTAAGCCTGATCTGGCTCTTGTAAAGGTTGAGGGTAACATAAGGAGTCAGGTATAATTGTTCTGATGAGCTTTCCTCTATGGTACCTAGACTTTATGAATTTAAACGCAGTGCTAGATTGTTGAATATTTTTCATCGTTTTTCATTTGAAATGACAAAATGTAACCGTAACTTCTATGTTGACAGTTTCTTTTACGCTTGTCGAACTCTCTTCCCGTTTTTTGCTTCCCAGTCAATTTTGATCTTCAAAAAATTAAATGCAATGTCAATCGTTATCGTCTGTGTGTCTTAATTCCTCTTCTTTTCTTGTTATTTCTCATTAACAGCAGTTTTTCTTTCTCCCTTTCTTTCACACTCCTTGCGTCTTAGTGGCTTTATTGTCTTGCTTGGGATGAAATTGTTGGAATTTTGGGGTACCTTTTGGTACTAGTGAGCTAGCCAAAACGAGCTGACTCATTTTATAGTCCACCAAGAGAAGGGTTAACCAATCAGAAAGCTCAAAATATTCAATCCGACGTGTATAAAGGCAGCCATTTTGTTTTTACTCTCAAAATATCTTCACTGCCAACCTCTGATATCGAAGACTTAAAGAATCACTTAACAGCTGCTACTTTTTCCGAATCTTCACTGCCAACCTCTGATATTGAACACATTACGTACTTCACTGGATTCTATATTTAGAGACTACGGCAAACATGGTTAACAGAAATGATTAAAAAAAACACATATTAAAGGCCAAACAAGCAAGGGAAACCACAATCTACTTAACAACTTTTTATGAATAGAATGCAGAAAGGACAAAGTGGGATGGTGAATGGTCAGACGTTATTTAGAATAAAAATAAATAGGCAGGAAGTTGTGGAGCGCCATGCTCGTATACTTCCTGAAAGACATGGCACATAAAAAGAAGACAAAAGTAGATTACGCTGACATTATTGCCTAATATCACCCCTCTTTCCATCAATAAATAAAAATGCGCTAATTTTGATAAAGTAACAAAAATTCACAATAGATTTCAATGAAAAGTGATTTTGGGAATTAAATTAAAACTAAATATTCTTTGTGGCACCTAACGATAAACACACAGCAAAAATCTCTGATCAACCAAATAATTTAGCTTGACGATTGCCGAAGAGAAAGGTGGATGCTTTTTTTTTCAAATCATGTCTATTATTTTAAGTTTTCATCGAACTTTTTTTCGTTTATTAATTCTAAAACAGCAGGCATCATGTGATGATGTTTCATTGTAGAACAGCAGGCATCGTCAAATGACGTTTCAATGTAGAATAGCAGGCATCATAAAATGAAGTTTTAAAAGTTTTTTTCCAACGATACAGACATCGTTCATTTATGATTCAAGACTCATTGGTAACTCTAGAATTCATAAGGTTACTACCGTATATTTCCGCGTATAATCGACCATTATTTAAGACTAGGTAAAAAAATATTGCAAATTTTCATGAATTCATCCTATACCTGTAGTATAAGACAACTGATTTTTGATTATGTAAAGATGTTGATATAAGAAATGGTGTTACTTATCCTTAGAAATTCAAAATAAACGAAATAACAAAACCGTTTCTATGTCATGTTTGTCTTACACACGTTCCCTAAAAGGGAAACCATTGTTTTGTTTACATTTCATCACATGATCTCTTGCGAATACTGATTCTTCTACTTCTTTTCCTATATCTAAACAATTGCTAACAGCCTGGTGTACTAATGGCCATTTACTTATACTTCATCGACAATCCCAAAATACCGCTAATAACAGTACGATAATAGTACATTTTAATTTTGTGAACGCAATCATAACTCGATGTTTGCATTTTCTCAGCTGAGCTTGCATGGATACAAGTTGGTTTCATTGATATGGAATTATTCTTCGAATAGGTAATTTATGAAATTATACCAGTAATATATAAGGTAGAAATGATTTTATTACTTTTATCATCAGTTTATTTGATGATATGAATCTTTTCATGCTCGGTATTGGTTATCGCACCGGGGCCGAGCTTAGCCTACCGACAAAAATCACTCAGAATTTAAAGTTTCTTTTTTTTAGAATTGTTGTATAAGGCGACCGCTAATTTTTAAGGGTGATTTTTGTGATGTGAAGGTCGTCTTATACGCGGAAATATACGGTATATTCTTTAATCATTTCAACCCCAAGCAAGACGCAAAGATTTATTGGGAATGGAAGAGAACGAGAAAACCTTAGTGAGGAGAAAGGTCAAGAAAAGAAAAGGATTCAGGAAGATAAAAGATGGTAATTGACGGTGCATTTAAAATTTTGAAGATTGTAGTTATCAGGGAAGCAAGAAATCGGAAGGGAGTTCCACAGGAGGGAAGTGCGAGAACAGAAATTATTAGTATAGATTTACACCGGACGATTTCAACAGTAAAACGATGAAACCTTGTGGCCAATCTAGTCTTCTTCTTTTATGTGCCGTGTCCCCTCGGGACGTAGTCGATGATGGCTCTCCACATCTTCTTGTCTCCTGTAGCTCTTAATAATTATTTTTCTTTTTGTTATTTCTCCTAAATCCTGTTTTATCATTCATTTATTCAAGCTCATCAAATATGTTAGGCACTGCTTTCCTGTGTCTCTTTTTCCCTCAATCTGTCTTGTGAGTATCAGATTTTACAGTTTTCCTCATTAAGTACCCCAGAAATTCCAACTGCCTCTTTTCTGATGTTAAGTATAATTTTGCTTTTTGTTCCTATTTTCTCCAAAACCTCCTCGTTGCTCACATGTTCAGTCCATGGTATCCTCAGCATCTTTCTGTAGAAACACATTTCTGTTGCTTTAAGTCTCTTCTTCATCTCTGAGGTGATTGTCCAGTATTCGTTGCCATACAGGAGGACAGATATCGCATAACAGTTCAATACTTTTTCTTTATTTCTAATAATATTTTCTGTCTCTTAATACTCTGCTTAGCTTTTGGAATGCATCTTTGATCATCCCAATACGTCTTCGGATCTCAGTGTCCCACTTTGCGTTCTCTGTTAGGACACTTCCTAGATATTTAAAGATTTGTACTTGTTCGATTTTAGTATCTCCGATTCGTAATTTGCATTTTGAGATCATTCTTTTGTTGATAACCACGCATTCTGTTAGTAGTACGCTTAAATTCATGCGGTCGCGGTACCACGGAGGAAAGTAACATTTATTTTGATATAATATAAAAATGTGGCACAAGGCCAAAAGTGGAGTATAGTATCTTAAACCTAGCTTGCCGCAATCACTGACCCAAACATATCACAGTAATCCTTACACCAAAACAATACATTCTCATTTACCATTCTTACTTACAGATGGAGCATTTCCCCATTATGCTTTGGTAGTAAGTGGCTACCTTAACCAAACCATTCCACAGTTCGGAAGAAGAGGCCGCATCGAATGGCCACCACTTTAACCTGACCTAACACCAATGGATTTCCTTTTTTGTGGGCGTATTAAAGAACAAGGTTTATAAGAGAAATCCCGACGCAGTGAACGAATTAAAAGGGGACATCTCAGAAGTATTTATTGATATTGATGCAGATCTGGATTTGTGTCGTGCTGTGTGTCATCGTAATACCCCAAAGTCTCTTTGTAGTCCTAACTAGTTCCCGTATGTATAATTTGTCTGTGGGAGATGGGGGAATAAAAACAACATTTAAAAATGAAATCTCAATGAATATTTATAATGAATACAATTTACCAAGAATGAAAGTTTATTAGAACAATTGCCATGAAAATACTATTTATCGAAAAGGCGGACTAAGACTCGTGAGGTTATGTCATGGAGTATTTTCCTACAAATTAAGTTGGTAGAAAAAAAAAAACCCAAAAAACAAAGACAGTGCTATGTCTGGATAATCCTCGAAGAGAAAAGAGGCAAAAATAGTGATAGTTTCACGCAAAGAATGCACAACTCCATTGCACATGTTCAATGAAGTAATGTACCGTGGAAAATTTGTTTTATTGCTCTTTCTCCTTTACTTGTATCATAAAAAAAGAATTAAAACATTTAAAAAAAAATAGTTCTCATACAGAATTAAATCGAAAATAACTTTAAAAAAAACTACTCTTTAAAAATAATTTTTCCGCTTTTTTTCCGGCAGTGCAAGCTTTTGAAGGATTAAATTGTTCTTGGCGTTTTTCTGCTATAAAATCTTTGCATGTAAACAAATGATCGTAATTGATATAAGATAAAAAGAACAAATTTGCTATTTGATTATACGCCGTTCTGTGAACTTGTGGTGTTTTCTACCTCCTAGCTTTTCAAACCAACGTCTTTACCTAATCAGCCACAGCCTTCGCCCGTCGACCAAATACCAGTAAAACTAATTTAAAATTCTTTATTATCACACGCTCCATTCTTAACAGAAGCTATTCTCCTGAATTGTACGTTTAAGGGATGAAGTGTTTAAGTCCCGCAGGCGACTCGTTCACAACTGTGGGTCTTTTTTAGTTATCTGACAAAAGAAGTCTATTCGTTTCCATCTTAAAACCGCCCTGATTGTGGGTTGCATTATGGTTTACTTCGAGAAGCTTCTGTAATGGAGGTTCTCGATTTAAAGTATCGTTGTTGTTGTTTACATATTTATTTATTGCAAAAGACAAGTATTTCCCTCTTCTCACCCAAGTTCTTAGTCAGGAGACATGGGCAAAACACTTACTCCAAGGTGGCTAATACAAAGGGTTCTTAATAATTGGGGTGGTCGGAATTTTTCGCAATAAACGAAGACGGTCTTAATAAAAGAGGCTAGGAAATCATTTAAATGGTCAAAAAGTACGAAATTAATAAACGAGACAGTCGTAATAAGATCGAGGTGGGGCGGAAAATTTCCTTAAAAAAACACCCCCCCCTCTACATTTATTAGGTACTGAATAATAGTTGTCTGGGTAAGTCGGAAGGTCACAGAAAAGACAGTGAAAATACGGTCATGATTTTATAATGCAGACAACAAAAAGTAAATATATTTCTTGTTTATACGTTATTTTATTTACAATGTATTTAATTAAATGCTCTGATTTTTTTTTTAAATAGACCATATTAATTACATTTACCGGCATTTAGTTTCGATTCCTGTCGGGGAAGGAAATATTATCTACGGAATTTCTCGACCATTCAGGCCAGTAAATATAATTAATACTGCATATTAAAAAAACATAAAAAAAACAAAAAAAAAAAAAAACAGAGCATTTACTTAAATAAATTGTATCTATAAAAATAAGGTATAAACATAAAATATATTAAATAATTGCCGGACTTAATCCATTTCATAATGTTGTCAATATTTACGTTAAGATACGTTTCTTGAGAAGATATGATCGTTCGGGAAAGATCGCCGAAGATTTGTGGTTTATAAACAGTAATTCAGACTTTGCTAACCAGACGCTTTTTTGTGGCTGAATGGTTGACTCAAATGAGGGTCCCCTTTGGCATTACAGGTTCAATTCCTGCTGGGGAAGCTCATGTTTTCTACGGATTTTCTTGAATATTCAGGCCGGTAAATGTAATTAATACTGCTTATTAAAAAAAAACCAAAATCTATAAATAACAACGTTAAACATAAAAATGTCTTTAATAAATAAATTGTCGGACCTTGTCCATTTCTTAACATATATATATATATATATTACTTAAAAAGATATTTTAAGTGGACACCCGTATTTGAGCTGACGCCACATTTTTTAAACAGTGTATATTACATCTACCGGCCTGTACGACTGTGAATTTCGTGCACGACGCAATCTTTGGGTGCAGAGTTCAAAATGACTGTATTACGGTTGAGGTATATTTATTAATATATGTATTTGCCCTCTTACATTGCATTGAAGAATGTTTCGTTAACACCTACCTGCACTGTATGTATGATATGTTGTAATCTTATTGCCATATCTCTCTCTCTCTCTCTCTCACACGCATAAGCCTCCCACATAATGGTAAACAGTAGAAATGGTCGTTTCATCTAGGTAATATCTTACCAATGTGGGAGGTATTTCTGTCGTCCCACCCTGTATATATTAATTCAAATGTTATTTTTTGTGGACACCCGTATTTGAGTAAACGCCCCGTTTTTTAAACAGTGTATATTATATCTACTGACATGAACACTCAAGAAAACGAAATAAAGAAAATGTGCTCTCCGGTTGTTCATCCTTGTAGAGATGAAGCTTTTTTCATCCGTTTCAAATATATATATATATATATATATATATATATATATATATATATATATATATATATATATATAATATATATATATTTTAAAGAAAAGACAACTTTAAGGTTCCATTATAATAATTTATTTCACCAGAGCCCTTTTAAAGGACGCTGGATCATCAGATAGTACTTCCAAAAAATGAAGGAAAATGAAAATTATAATGGAGCCTTAAAGTGGTCCGTTTTTCTTTAAAATATTAGCTTTGGGTTTACATTGAGCTCTCAGGATTTCAACCTCCTTGGGACTACTAATACGGATTACTAAGTTTTTATAACTTTATATATATATATATATATATATATATATATATATATATATATATATATATATATATATATAAAGGTGGGTCAAAAGTAGGCTTACAGTTGTTTCACTATTTGTTTCATGTCACAGCTCAGAACCAGAGATAAATTCACTGAGCTGTTTTTTTCAGTAAAATGGAGCATTTCCCCATTATGCTTTGGTAGTAAGCGGCTACCTTAACCAAACCATTCCACAGCGGTGATTCGAAAGAAGAGGCAGCATCGAATGGCCACCACTTTAACCTGACCTAACACCAATGGATTTTCTTTTTTTGTGGGGTGTATTAAAGATCAAGGTTTATAAGAGAAATCCCGACACAGTGAACGAATCAGAAGGGTACATCTCAGAAGTATTTATTGAAATTGATGCAGGTCGGGATTTAGTCGTGTTGTGTGTCATCGTGTTCTGGAAAAGTTCGAGGGAATGTTGCAATGTTGAAGGGAGTATGTTTAGGTTAAAAATCACACTGACGAAATCTGTCAGGCCATATTTTGACCGTCCAAATAGCTGAGCCCGATCCAAATAAACTTTTGAATGTTTTGTCGAGGTCCGACGTTTGCTTTTTTCTGAAATTAAGGGCGATATGGCGCGAAATGCAAACATTTCATCCTCCATCTTTAAGGCATTCATTTGAGGACAAAACGTCAATATTCAACAAAGTCTGACTCTCAATTGAACGATGCAAGGTTTAGAACACACCAGAAATCGACACTAAAACAAACACAAGTGTCAAGTTGCAGTCATTTTATATTGGCAATTGCTGGTATTATGAATTTAATCCTCATTAGTTTACCAACTCATGTGACCTTGTGCCAGACTCAGTTAAAAGTTTATGAGATGGAACAAAATTCAGTACATGGTTAAGTTTTATAGAAACATTTAAGCCACGACGCTTGTTGCAGCAAGCCAACTCCAACACAAGACTAGATTAATAGAACACTTCATGAACAATACAACTCACTTGCAAGGGCTAGCGAGATATTTCTTGATATAAGCCAATGCCAAAACAAACTCAGGTTAATAAACCACTTAGTAAAATAGTACGGACAACTCATTAACAATAGCTAGCGAGATAGATTTTGCTAGGTACCAATTCCAGAACAAGCTCACATTAGTAGCAATTTAATTTTCTGAAGATAGAAATATACTTTTAGAAGAGAAAAAAAAATTACTATTTTTTGCTTT